>QLSR01000230.1:1436675-1451161 GCA_031780015.1 Citrullus colocynthis | reverse complement strand
TTTTTAAGTTTTGTGGGTTTCTTGAAAATTTTTCTTACCCATCAACTCTTGCCCTCATTTGGTAGTTATCATTTGATATTATGCCTCTTTGTCGAGATTGTTTAGCATGACATTAATTATGAGATTTTTTGTGGGACTATCACATAGGTGAATGTGCATAAAATTATGAATTTTGGTGCAATCTCTTTACCTTTTTCACAGTATTTTGCTAGGGTTGGTATGTGTGAAAGTAACAAGTAACACATATCTAGAGGAAATTTGATGCACGAAAGTGGTGCACGCCCAATGGGTCATGTGTATCCGTAAGTGGCGTATACATAAATATGTGCGCGTAAGTGGTGAACATCCCAAAATTCTTAGAGATGACCTAGGGTATATGAAATTGATGCATACCGAGAGGGGTAGTGCTATTGAGATTAGTCAGATAATTCCACACATGTTTTCATGTTTTCAATCTTGATGTTTGAAATTAGAATGTCAGTTTTTACCCTCCTAGATGTTTATACAAATTTGCAGTTTTGTTTTAAAATTTAGGAGTGCCCTGTCAAAGATTTTTAGTTATTCAGATTTAATAAAAGTTATTTGATTAGTCAGATACTTCCACACATGTTTTCATGTTTTCAATCTTGATGTCTGAAATCAGAATGTCAGTTTTTACACTACTAGATGTTTATACAAATTCACAGTTTTGTTTTATAATAAGAGTGCCCTGATCAAAGATTCTTAGTTATTCATATTTAATAAAAGTTATTTGATTTACAAAATTCTTTCGATTTGAGTTTAAATTATGAAAATGGTCGTTTTGAGATGTTTGCATGCATGTGGTAACGGCTTAGTTTAAGTCCTAGGAAGTCGGGCCAATAGAAAAATAATGTTAAGAGCTTTAGCATGCACAATTTGTTTAAAGTAGACCTCGTCAAATATAAACTATGTTTCTTTATGTGAAACTTGAAATTTTTGAAGATTAATTTAATGATGAAGATGTATTTTGAGGATGAAAAAAAATTCATTTTATAGTAAAAAGAAAATGAGTTTCAAAACTTTTGGCATTTCAAACTTCTCTTCAGTTCCATTAACTTTTCTATTAATCAAGAATGACTGTCAATATTGCACAAAGAAAAAAAAAATCAAGGGTATGTGAAAGGGTTTTTATTAGATTAATTTAATTAGTATTTGAAAATTAAAAATTAAAATGGGAATGAGAAAGATTAAAACTGAGTCTTTAAATTAATATTTTATATAAATATTAAAGGGAGGATAAAGTAGGTATTAAGGAGAAAGTGAAGGATATTATTGTTCAAAAGATGTTTCCATTTTATTTCATTAAATTTATATAATATTTTAATTTTATTTTAACATAAAATATTAGAGTGTTCAAACTTACAACAATGTAAGTTATTTATGAGGTTAACATGTTTTTGTTTAACAACCCAACTTCACAAATGCGACAAAATATTACTTTCACATCACAATAATAAAATAACATTATCATGATCGAGGGTTATTATCCTAGCATTGATGCACATGAAGTTTTTAATTTACATTCTAATCAAAGACTTACTGTCAATATAGTTGGAAAAGTATCAAGTGGTTTTGTTCACGTTGTTTCAATCTTACCTTTGGAAGGAATGAGTATAAGAAGAAAAAAATAAACACCCATGTAAAAATCTTAGTGTTCTATGTTAGTGAGAACGAGCACACTAAATCTATAAATTTTTAAATAAATGAGCACGAATGAGAGCATAACAAACACAAAACCTTTCATTTATATAGAAACAATTGAGACGAGAACTTTTTAATAGTGTTAGGATCGAAGACGGTTAAAAAACTCTTGGAATTCTAAAACTTTTGACATTATTTCATAATAAGTTACAAATAAAGATAATTAAGACATAATTCTTAGAATTAGATTATTGAAATAAACCAAAAAAAGCGTTTTTATATTGAAACTGGTTTAATATTAAGAGTTTAAATAAACCAAAAGTAGTTGTTGAATTGAAATAGAATATGGGAATAGGGAAACTTCCAAATTCAAGTCAAAATATATATATATATATATATATATATATATATATATATATATATATATTGGTTAAAAAAGTAAAACAGATTTAAAAAAAAAAGTTTGAGGAGTTGAAGAAGATTTAGAAACTACCAATATATACTAAAACTTTTCAAATTCAGGATAAATCATAAATTATATAATAATTATTTTTTAAAAAGAAATTCAATATTTTAAAAGCTCTTTTTTAATATAGCAAAAGAAATAAAAATATTTATAAATATAGCAAAATTTAACTGTCTATCTACGATAGACTGCGATAAAATACTATCTTATTCAGCAATTTTGTCATGTAAGATAATTTCCTATATTTTAACATTTCAAATAATTTTTACATTCTTCTCATAATTTGTCACGTGTATGAATTCGTTTAATTTTTATAATTATTTAACCATCAAAACTATCAAAATCATTCATTTTAGAATTGATTTTTGAAACAAAAATTGACCAATTTTTTTATTAAGCTTTTCATATTCTAACTTTTGAAATTCTTATATTTTTTGAAAAAAAATTCATAGCATGTTTGAAAGCTCAACCATTAGTGTACATACCACAAAAGACTAAAACTTTTGAGACTTCCACTTCTTTGTGCAACATTCGAAGACTCTGCTAATATGGCTAAGTCAAGACCCGACTTTACTTATAGTTTCACCTAAAAAGGTTTGTACAATTGAAGTTAGTTGTCCTCCCATATATATTCATGATTATCTTTTTATCCGGACAATGTGAGACTTTGATTGTATTCCCAACACCAACATATATGCGTTAACTCTAACTTACAATTTGACATAAGGTAACATAAATTCCTTCATGGCTTTTTGCATTTCACTAATGTGAAAGTATATTGTAATTTTGTTGTTTATATGACATAATATTATTTTGTCTACCTCAAGTACAATGTTTACATGTAAAAAAATTGTAAAATATATGTCTCTTCCTCGGAGAAAGACGATCAAACAATTCCCAATCATGGTCCTTGTGGATATGATCATCCATATAATATACAAAAAGAAACTCCAGATATTTGATATCTTTCTCTTTGAATGAGATTTTCATTCCAGCGACGGTTTCATTAGATATCTTACAACTGGAATCCCTCTTTTTTCCGATCCAATTCCTCCACTACCGCGAACCCCAATTAGATTCAGGCATGATACACTTTTTAGTTATTGGGAGGCATGCTTAACACATGCAAGTCAGACGGGAAGTGGTGTTTCTAGTGGCGGACGGGTGAGTAATGGGTAAGAACCTGCCCTTGGGAGGGGAACAACAGCTGGAAACGACTGCTAATACCTCGTACGCTGAGGAGCAAAAGGAGAAATCTGCCCGAGGAGGGGCTCGCGTCTGATTAGCTAGTTGGTGAGGCAATAGCTTACCAAGGCAATGATCAGTAGCTGGTCCATTGAATATTAAGAATTTGAGAAATTATACGTGCAATTGAAGGGTTAAACAAAAAATAACCACAAAAAAGTCATTCTTTTTAAATTTTAAAAAATTGCACTAGATACCTCTAACTTAACAACTCAATTGTGCACCCCAAAACACACACACCTTAACTCTACAAACATATTAATTCCACATACATATTAACTCTACACTTCATAACTTAGCTTGCGCACCAAACAACCCATAAAAGATTTGTGAATAATTTCTAGTTCAAAAGATCTGAGTTTCCTTTTTCATTGGGAGGTTTCTAAAACTTGGAATTAAAGACTTAATTAATAATCTATTATTTCCAACAATTAAGAAATTTGATTTCATTAACTTAAGAGATTAAATTGAAATTCTAATTTTCCAAATCAGATTAGAGAATTGAGAAGTCCCATTAATTTAAAGGTTACGGATTGAAAGAGATTTAAAAACATAATTTATTCCAAAATTAGCCTAAATTTTGGAGCGTAGGGCGTTACAATGAATGCTAGGGAGTAATGAAGGAAGAGCCTTGGCACGTGAGACCACTATCGTATAGAATTAGTTGAACACTAGTGCAAATTCAAGAAAGGGATGATGAGGGATAGAGAAAGAGCCTAGTTTGTGAAAGAAGAAAGTACTATCGTATGAATGATCTTCGTTTCACACTCACTTGATCGATGGACGAGACCAACTTAACCTAAAACCGATGACTTTTCCCTCTCTTGATGGCAAATCTAGCTTGACATTAAGAAACGATTTGGAGAAAGAAGGGCTAAAACCCGTTGCTCCCTCTCCCTTATAGTCGAGCATATCCAATCCTCTCCCTCATGCTAAATGAACATCTTTTTGCACCAATTCGATACGAAAATTGATGCAAATTGAAAAAAGTGTAGGCTACTTTGGTGTATTGATGACATGATTTTTGTTGAAATTAACATGAGTTTCATCAAAATGAAAATACAAATATACAAAAAACTTTTTGACTTCTTTCCTCCCTTAAATTGATAGGGGTAGGAATTCCAAAAGGAGTCTCGAAAGATAATTTTCTCACCAATGGAGAAGCATGCGTGATACAAATATTCCTCTTTGCGAATGTTTTGGCTTTCAAAAGACAAGTAGAGACAATTTTTTGATAGTGAATTACTTGACTCAATAAGCTTTTAGTGCATTTTGACAATGATAGAGGTCATATTTCCTTGCTTTTAAAATTTTAAGCAAACGGTATTAGATGCAAAATAAAGGTCATCCCCAAAATAGATTTTTGGATGGATGAACCCAAATTTAATTATGGTAATTTCAAATGACTCAGATTCTGAAAAACAATGAAAATTAACATGTTCGTAACATCATAAAATACTTAGATCGCGCTAGCTACTTTCATCGTTCCTCTTGTTTGCGCTTCTTCCTCAGATTCTCACACTCTTGTTTCTCTTTCTCCTCTTCAAACACTAGATGAAGTAAGCAAATCGTCATGCTCGGGATAAATGATTGGAAGGTGGCTAGAAGCACGAGATCGAGCCTTCATCAAAGTGAGTGATGAATGATCGATCCGTAGCTTGTAGTGTGAGCATGAACAATTGTTGAAGTAGGTGATGATTGGTCGGACGATAGTTGCAGGTGCAAGAGATAGAGGGAGGAAAGAAAGAAGAAGCACAAAGGAAAGCAACGTATATGCAGGGGAATAAAGGAGCGTTTGTGAGGGGGACAAAAGAAAGTACCTAGCACGATTTAATTGATATATTGTACAAGCAGTATGTTAGCATTCATTATTTTCGAAATTTCGAGTAATTCGACATAATTGGTCAGCCATTAAAAAAAAAAAAAAACAACTCCCTAAAAAACCCAACTCGATTGGTATTCAATCAAGAAACAGCTTTGTACGACGAAAAGCTTCAGAATCGGACCCGGCCAAGAAAAACAAGATGATAGAAATCATTTTAAATTAATATGTGAAGAGACTGAGTATTACAAATTTCAGTTTCCCTATTTTTTCCTTAAAACTTCCAATTTCCCTTTGCTTTCATCTTCGTCGTCAATCTCTTTTCTTTTCATTCCGTCGTCGATAGGTATCTTCAGTACAAATCAGGAGGTAAAACGCCGGTGCTTTTGTTAGGTGTTCCTATTCAAGCATTCCAATTCGATCCAAATCCCACTCTCTCTCGTATTCGTATTTTCATTTCGATCCGAAGCCATCGCACTGTTTTCCTTTCCCTCTTTCCCCATGTCTTTGTGAGCGGACATTTTTCCTGCTAGGGTCCTTTGGGGGTCTAGATTTTCTTCCAAACATTGGAAGCTTTCAAAACAGGTTAATTTGTCTACTATTCTTCTGTCAATTCGTCGTGTTCTGTTTAGGGATTCTGTGCTTGCTCATTGGCCATGCGCTTCAACGAAGTAATGAGTTATTGAAAGCATAATAAGCGCATATTTTTCTCCTGGGCTTTTTGATTTCAACATGTCAGCAGCTTCAAGGGGTAGAGTTACCATTACACTCGGCCGTAGCGGACAGGTTGGTTATCACTTTCTTTGACTGTTCTTCGGTTATCTCGTGGTTGGTTATGTTCATAGTTGACATATGTTGTTTCAGTTTTTGCTGGGAATGGTTTCTCTTAATGGGAAATGAACGTGATTCTTGTTTATTGCTTCATTAGAGTCATCTGTTTAAGTGCCATTGCATAATGTTGTTACCGAGAAGTTGGGCAGAATGGAAATATAACTTTCTTTTTAGTTTTTCTAATTACTCTTTTCTTGCTGATTGAATCTGGAAACGTTGTTGATAGTTGTTTTTCTGGCCATATTTTGCCTCCATATACCTTTATCTATCACATCGCAGGTAGTAAAAAAGGCCGGTCCAGGGACTGATGTTTCTGTCTCTGATTCTTGGCCCGCATCTGGAACTAAGCGGTCTGTAAGAGATAGGTTGGGAAATAGCCCTGATAATGATCTGTTTTATGGAAGCCAACTCAATAACAAACGGTATGTTGTTCTTTCCTTTTGCTTTTTATCTGCTGCCGTAAGTTAACTTAGAATTTTGGTGTATTTTAAATGGATGCATGAAAAAGGGACGTTAATCGCTTTGGAAAAACAAAATGTTATCTGCCAAATACTTAGAATTGTTGGTCATTAACAGAAATGTTGGGCAATTTATATGGCATCTTCATTTTTGGAGTGTGGATTAATTTGTTTTGGTTATTTTTTTCTGTTTCTTTCTATCATCTCCATTTTCTTTTTTTTGTTTTTTGCTCCCATTCGGAATTTATGCGTCCTATTTATCTTCTGAGCAGATTACGGGGAGATGATGGGATGTCGAATTGGAGTTCAAATGGGTTGGACGGTAAACGAACTTAATCAGCCTAATTTTATTTTCCTTCATGTTAATGACATTTGAAATTCTAATACACCCTTTATTTTCTTTTATTACTAAAATCAGTGTCACACATTGGTAAAGATGACCTTCGGTATAAACTCTTGCAAAAAGATGCATTCAGACGTGCTCAAGGTGACAATAAGAAGTGTTTAGACCTTCGGGAGAAGCTACCTAAGGCAGATCAAGCTCCTACACGTCATCTTGATTCACGGCATCGTGATCCACCATTGCACAATACAAATATCTTACGCCGAACCCCTTTACCTCAGAAGGACTCGTTAGGTAGTTCTTATTCCCCATGGACCATGGATAGTTTGAGACAAAGATCACCTGCTAGAATTGTAGAATCTTCGAGGCACTACTCTCTACAAAGAGATGATGAAAAACTACAGAGAAGGTCAACTAACCTTTCATTTGAGAATTCAAGATCACTGGGCTATGCAGCCAAAGATGTGCACAATGCTTCAGGTTCTGTTAGTACTGCAACTTTTATGACGAACTCTCTATTGCCCGCTACGTCTGCAAAGCCTGTGGCACCGGTTGCTCCATTACATCCTCCGCCAAGCGGGATTGCACACAAAACTCTATATCCAGTACGATTTACTTTTATTTTCCCTACCATTATTATAATATTCTGTCTTTTGGGTTTTGACTTTTCTGTAAGTTGCATTTTCCCAACCTGATTTGAAGTAGCTGCTGCCTATTTTGATTTATTTGACTTGTTCTGTACATTTTCCCTACCATTTTAATTACTGTAATTGTTTTATGTCATTATAGGCTGTTGATTTTTAAAGAAAGTTCAACATAACTTCCATAAGATATATTATTTAACTTGTTATTGAACTTCTGAATCTTTTTTTGAGAAGCAAACTGTAGTTACAAGAGTTAGATTTCAGTAGTTAAATTACTGTACAATGCTTTTTAAAGCTCAAGGTGTATTATAGTGCAACCGCTGTCTGGGGCTTAAGCTCAAGGTATATTATGTTCAAGGTCAACTTTTTTACTCGAGGTCTTCTTCCTTGCTATTGGGTGTAATATGCAAGAGTGCGAGTACCCCCATGGGTATCAATTTAATAGGTTATATCTTCTATATGGTTTGAATCATTGACTCCCTAGGGACATTTAGTTAGTGAATTATAAAAGTGGTACATAACTTATCAACGAGTAACCTTTCAAAGTCAAAAATAGAAACTATTGTTTGGTTTTCCTGATCTTAGTTTCTTATGCATTACAGGTAATGAAGTAGCAGATATCATTAATTTTCCGTTCCTTTTTCAGGGAGTTCTGCTTGTAATGGATTTTATTAATCTTTTTTTTGGAGAAAAGAATGTTTTATTGAAAGAAAGATGTATTTTAACTCTGTCGGACTGCTTACTGGAAGTAGTTTCCTATTTTGTTTTCAGTTCCCAAAGTTAACAGATTAAGGTTTTTAACATTAAGCTTTGTTGTTTTCTGTTGACTTGTTAATTACAGGGTGACGAACTTCAAACTATAGATGGCTTGTTGCAGTCTCTAGGATTGGGAAAATATTCCATTCTTTTTAAGGCCGAGGAAGTATGTTAAAATTCCCTTTTTGTTGAAAATTGCTTGAGCTACACATGTCATTGGTTTTGCTTCATTCTAACACACGCACAAACTTCTATCTTAACTTTTCAGTTGTTATAACTTGTAACTTTGGTGTCCACTATCATATTTATACCTTTTATGTGGAATGTAGCATGCGTGAATCACAAGACATGGACATTTTACCTGTAAAGTGAACTACTATGATCTGATATGTCTATCTCTAGTTTTCTAGTGGGCACTGTTTAGTATGTCTTGCTGATTCATGCATCTCTTAATCTTTTACCTTTATTTATACAATTCATTCTTTTTACTTAGGCGGTGTTTAGTGACAAGACTATGAAATTACAAATTACTTTCATACTTTGACAGCAAGCTTTCAATGTTAGAATTTTAGCTGCTGTGATTACTGATAACTGTTGCCTGGGAATGTCTATGTCAAGGGGTTTGCTGCGTTCAAACTTCCTTAGATTATTTTGACCATTGCTTTTTGTTTGTGAATTGTGACTGGTGAGAGAAAGACTCGGACCTCTTGAGAAATATACAAATTTTGTCTTTGTCCTATTTCTTATCTGGTTAATTTAATACAGAACTCTCTTTACACATTATCTATCATATTACATCACAATCCAGTTTAAGAAAAATACTGTCCGTATTCAAAAGAATAAAGATTGTTGTCTCTAACTGGTATCTTAAAGTTTTTCTGTTGTAGTTATTTCTTTGTCTTCTTCAACAATAGTTTCACTGTTTGTAACACACTCTCTCTCTCTCTATATATATGTGTATATGTGTGTGTTTATAATGGCTTCCATAAAAGTAATGAGGTTTTTGATATATGTGTGGTTGAGTCGTTTATAAAATTTTTGATCTGTGAATATAGCCTCAAACTTTTGTTGTCACCATCATATATAGGGGTATCTTGTTGTAATCAAAGTTGTGTAAGTTGAAGTTCAAATCTTCATATTTGTTGACTTTGAATGTTATCAATGGTCCACCAGTGATAAATCTTTTTGCGAATCTGTGGTTTATTGGATTTCTATGATGCAGGTTGATATGACTGCTTTAAAGCAAATGGGGGAGAATGATCTCAAAGAGCTTGGAATACCTATGGTATGTCTGTTGTGCGTGCTCATCTTATATCTAGGGTTTATATGATCTCAAAGTTTTTGTTGGTTGACATGCACTTCTAGAAGTGAGCATCAGAGGTTGAAAACTGAGCCAACTAACTGAAACTAATACAACTGATTTCTGTCGGTCAGGGTCGGGTGGCAGGCCCAATAATGGCTCAAACTGATTGACCCTAGTAGAAATTCAGAAAAAAAGAAAGCCAAAAGGTTGTGTGCAATGCTGAATACTAAGGTTGCTGCAGCAGCAACATTCAGCTTCCTGGGAAGACCAGATGTCTAGTCTTCCCAAGGATATTCTTTTAAAAAAAATTCATTAATTAATTTTCATTTTTCCTTTTACTTCTCACGGTTTTTTTACCCTTCTCTCTCCACCTCTCTGTTCTTCTCTTATTCTCTTTTTTTTTTCCCTTTCTTCTTTTTTTTTTTCTCCGTTTATCACTTTTTTTTTTGTTATGTTCACTGATTCACAAAACTGATCTAAACCAACCGACCATTGGTCAGTTGGTGTATCCGACCTTTTGAAAATCGACTGTTGGAAACCGACATATTGGTGGTCATCGGTTTGAGCCCAAAATCGACGTTGACAGATTGATGGAGATGATCACTCCTAAAGGTAACTAACCATCATGCTTCATTTTCATATTAAATTTCCAAGTCGTTCCGGAGAGTATACTCCCATATTCATTGGTACAATACAACATCACCAATTACTTTATAGATGCTTACCAATAGATAAAGTGACTAGAATTTGCCTTTTAACTTATCTCCCTACTATGGTCATACTGTTGTAAATCCTAAAGTTTAGGATATGGCTTAGTGGTTAGTTTCAAGCAGTTTTATTCTCGTTTGGTCTTCGTCGTTTGTTGACCAATAGGGAAATAACAAAGGTTACTCCTCTTTTTGTCTTTGATTGGAGAGAGATTACTCCTCTTTTTGTCTTTGATAGGAGAGAGGTTACTCCTCTTTTTGTCTTTGATAGGAGAGTTTGATTTTATGCTTGAGAGAATCCTTTTGTGTTTGGTGTTTCGATTCTTTAGAGGGACTCTCTTGTAAATCTTCTTTTGGCATTTGTTGGATCCCTCTCCCATTAGCGAGACTATCTTTGATGCTTTGTGGAAGTTTACGATTTCAAAGAAAGTCAAGTTCTTCACCTTACAAGTTTTTACTTGGCCATGCGAACACTATGGATCAACTTTCAAGAAAGTTGCCTTTGTTAATTGGTCTGTTCGGTTTTATTTATTGTCAGAAGGTGGAGGAAGACTTGGATCACATGCTTTGGAGTTGTGAGTTTGCAAGGTTGGTGTGGGACTGCATCTTTTAGGAGTTTGGTTTTATGCAGGCTCATCAAATAAATGTTGGTAGTTCGATCTAGGAGTTCCTCCTCTATCTGTCTTTATAAGAGTAGGGCCCTTTTTGTGGTTAGCTGGGGTGTGTGCTTTGTACGGGTGATCATTAGTTAGTTCATGTCAATTTTGGGCTAAAATCGAAGCCGAACACCGATCTGTCGATGGTTGTCGGTTTTGGGAGTGTCTATGGAATCAAATGATTGACTACACTAGTTGTCAGTCACTTTTGGGAGAAACTTCGCCGGAACCTTTGTGAAGTCAATGGTTCTATTTATAGTTGGGAGGAACTGTCCTAATCCTAAGCTATTTAGAATTCCATAATCAAATTAGGAATCAAATTAGGTTAGGAATTATCTTATCTCCTTTTTAAATAAAATATGACACTCCATAACTTAATGTAATTATGAATCCATGTTCTAATTAAATTGAGAATCCTTAATCTAATTAAATTTAGAACCCATTTACTAATTAAATTAGGAAATCCATGATCTAATTAAATTAGGAACAATTATGCTCCCAAATATTTTATTCTTTCTTTTTAATCTTCAATTCTTCAATTTTTTCTACAATTTTGGGGTTTTCAATTATTCTTCAATTTTTGAACGTTTCAATTTATTTTCTTTTATGCTAAAAAAGCTCCAGTTTCTTCATAAATTTCTGTTGTGTTCTAATTGCTCAAAATCCTGAAATTCAAACAAATACCACGTGAAAGCTTAACTATTTATACAAAACTAACTAAAACATAAGGCTATAAGTGGCATAAATATGCCACTTATCACTATGTGAAGGAGATCCTCGGTGTTGTAAGAAGGATACTTCTCTTTGATAGAGTCTAGCTCTAGGCACAAACCTTTTTTCTCACGAGCTCTTTGAGTTCAAGCCATGACTCTATGGGACCTTCATTGTACCTTCTCCTTAACATTATCTTGTCCCACCCCTTAGTTTCATGATCTTTGACCTGAGTAATGGCTAATAACTTTCTTATCATCAATAATGTGTAAAGACAAGTTCAACTTCCGTTTCCCAATCCACAAACTCCTCGGAATTGAATTTGCCATGGAACTTCGGAATTTTGAGTTTGATGCCTCCTAAAATCTCTTTCTTCCCTCCTATGGCAGTATCCTCTCTCTTGGGAATCCTCTTGGGTCTTGAATTTTTCTGTCCTGCGAAAACATTAAAATTATTAGGTTGATATCCTTTGTTTTGATCATGAAAGTTAGCTTGGTGCCATCTCTTCTTCTTGATGCTTAAAGTGCCATTGATCTCTCTGTGGTGTTTAATTTGGTCTTTCAAGAGGTGTTGTTTGGTTAGGTTTTTCAAGGGTTTGAACCCTTGTGTAGTCTAGGTTTTGGGTGAATCGAGTGAATGCTTGGAATTAGGCTTCTCTACTAACTCTATCATCGCACAGTCCTTTATCCTTCTTGAGAATACTTGGTTGCAAAAACAAAGTTACAATAATAACAAAGTAATAAGGGGGTGCTCTCCTCATTGGAGTTGAGTTTTTGTGTTCACTCCCTCACTAATCCTCTCACTTCGCCAGCCAAGTACTAGTTGAGACCTAAGCTTGATTGCTTGTTGCGAAATAACACTTGAGATGTACACAAGCAAGAGCACAAAAATAGGCAAAACAAAATTTTGGACAGAAGCACATAGCTGAATGCTTAATGCTTAAAGGATAGGGAAAATAAGAAATGTATTCTTGCAAGTGTTTAAAAAGACTATGAAAGATAAATTAACAATGAAACGAGATATGCACACAAACTATTAACAAAAGACGGAGCTAATTGCAAGGGTTAGGGCTTGGCGGATAGGCTATTTTTGTGAGGCTTGGATTTAGGTAAAATCAGTGGCAAATTGAAGGTTGGTGAATCTATAACACTTACAAGGGATGCAACAAAGTTTGAAGGTGTTTAGTGTCAGCAATCGGTTTGAAGCTCAAGAGTCCCTTTCTAGAGCAATTGGCAACACTTTTGAAATTGTTGGCTTTTGGGGCTAATTTTGGCCAAATTTTTATGTTATTTGGGGCCCCTGGATTTTTGGCCCACTTAGCAGTTATGGTATGAAATTTGGTCCAAAAATATTTTGATTTGGAGGCTGCATAGTCGGTCAAACTTAAGTCAAGCAGTCAACAGTTTAAACCTAGTAAGTTTTCAACGTGAGCATGCTTTATTTAAAGGACCATAATGTTTCCTATACTCAATTAAATTTTACACAATATATTCTTGGAAAGCTCTTTCAATGCTGAACAATTTGATATCACTTTTGACTATATCATCATGAATCACCAAGAGAAAAGTCAACCCAAAGAAACCATAGGCAGAAAGGCATGCACCAGAAAAATTTAAATTTAGTGGTTTGAAAGAAACTAACTTTTGCAACATAACTCGAATTGGGGTGATCTTGGGTGTTTTTGGAAGCTCTTTTATTTTTTATTTTATTCTATTTTTAGGAAGCTCTTTTAGTGGTGATCAAGATCAATACAATTTTGACGTGAGATTAGTTCTAGATCAGTACAGTTTAAGGCTTAGGGATAAGAGATCCTTAAACCTAGTACAGGAAGATAAAAAAGAAAGGACCTCCAATCTAAGAAAAAGGAGCACGTTGTGTGTCACAGAAAGAACTATGTAAAGCACTCAAAGAAGAGGCAATGAACGGAATATTTTCTCAAAGAAACACTGTAAATAGAAGTCTTTTCTGAGAACAATCTTCTATTTCTTTCCTTCTACGGAAATAAATAGAAGGATAGGTCCAATCTAAAGTTAATGATCCAATACCAAACCATATGAACCTTGTGGAATTGGCACTAGTGACTGGATACAATACCTTATAAACCTCTAACGTGCCAACCAAAAGAATCAAATATTGAATTGAGATCAACTCAAGTTAATAGTTAGGTTTCAAATTGCCTCATGTTCAAGAACCAAGAGAAATGAAAACTTGGTTCTCACCTCAAGTTTGAAATACCCCACAAATTTGCTGACCGCTCAAGTTAGAATGCTTCAAAACATGCAACAGTAAAGCAAGGCTTGCAAAGACATGCACCAAAAAAATAAATAAAACGTAAATAAGGAAAGTAGGAGAAAAGAACGGTGGTGATAACGGGGGTGGTGCATGTGCACCAGGGGAGACAAGGGTAGGTTAAAAAGACAGACACAACGACATGCCTCATTGTTCATTTTTTCCGAACGACATCTTCACATTGCTCAATTACTTGCTCATTGGCTACCCTTTCGTGGAAGGAAAAGGAATCCTTTGGATGCATTTCATTCGGGTTTTATTTATTTATTCTTTTTTGTGGATAAGTTGGAAGAGCACAACAAACGCCTTTTTCAAGATAAGGAATACTCCTTTGATAGCTTCTTTGCTCATATTATTTTTGTTGGTTCTGTGTAAATGCACATTTTTTTTATAGCTCTTACCTTTCATCTATTTTGACCAATTGGAGAAATCTTTTGTAACTCATTTGGTTTGGGATCAGTCATTCTTTTGTAAATTTTATACATCAATGAAATTTGTTTCTTATAGAAAAAATAGTGATAATAAATAATAAATAAAACCCAAAATACTGTAGCTTTTTTTTTTTTTTTTTTTTTTTTTTTTTTTTTTTTTTT
>QLSR01000230.1:1393024-1436284 GCA_031780015.1 Citrullus colocynthis | reverse complement strand
TTTTTTTTTTTTTTTTTTTTTTTTTTTTTTTTTTTAACTAACTATGATAAATTATGTAAGAAAAAAAAGTGAATGAAGAAAAAATATCCAAACCTTAAACGGTGGTGGGTACCATTGAGTTTAGGTTAAATTTAAATATTACATCAAATTTAAATGGCCAATAAGTCACATGAGGAGCCCACTTTTGTGCTTCCCAGAACATAGGTTTGGATGGATGGAGGTGGTCATAGGTGATTACTGGTGGGGCCAACACCGACTGGATGTGTTGGTGGGTGAGAGCACCAACACAAGGGTTTGGTGCATGAGGCTGTGTATCCACAGTGTCGTATGTGCTGATGCAGGCACATACGTGTGCATTTACGAATGCGCAACCAAAATTAACCTCGTAAGAGAGGTTCTTGTGCTTGTGGCCCTTACGGCAGTTGGCCGTGGGCTTTGTTTTTCGTGCACATGGCCTTATTTGTGTCCTTCAGCTTGCCTTCTAGTTCTATTTGGTTCATTCTTGGATCTTTCATGATCATATCACCTTCTTTCTTCATTATTACAGTTGGTATAAAATTGGCTTTCTTTTTCTTTTTGTTTTTTTGTTTTTTTTTGTTTTTTAATAAATCTTTTCTATGGTGCTGCTGCAATCTCATACATAATTTCTATTATTTTAAGTATTCGTTTTATTTCTACTTGTAATTGAGGAAATATATGTGCTCTTCCATCCTTTTTTTTTTCAAAAAAAAATTTACCCCTGATTTTTCCTTTGGGTTTTCTAATATATGTATAGTTATATATCTTTTCTGTATTCTTTCTTTATTCCCCAAATTTTCTAGGTATCATTGTTAGTTCTAATTAATAAAATTGTTGTGGTTTTACAATATGAATACTACAATGTTAGTCAATAAGGGTTTACATTTTTGTGTATGAGAAAATGCCTGGAAGGCCATCTGAAGTCTTTTTTCTCTCTCACAAGCGATATCGTGTCAATGGGTGGGGGGTAAAGCTTGACCGAAGAAGCATGTCACTCACACCAACTGTTGAACCTAGTATTTGAATTTGCATTAGAAAAAACACAATAATTAAGAACAAGAAAAAGAAAACTCTAGTACTTAAGGTCCTGTTTGTTAATCATTTCCTTTTCTATTTTTGTTTTTTGAAAATTAAACCTATAGACATGAAATCTTCAAATTTCTTCCTTTATTGTCTAGTTAAAAACTAAGTCAAATTTTGAAAACTAAAAAAAGTAGCTTATAAAAACTTGTTTTTGTTTTTGGAATTTGGCTAAGAATTCAACTGTTGTACTTAAGAAAGGTGCAAATCATTGTAAGAAATCTGGAGAAAATAAACTTGATTTTCATAAATAAAAAACAAAAAACGAAATGGTTACCAAACGAGGCCTAAGTTATTACTGATTTCAATTTTGAAAGGTAAAATACATCGGCTGATTTTTTCTGATGTAAGATATCCTTTGTTTGCGTTGATAAAAATATAATAACATAGTTGGCAACAAACTTGTTATATTTGGTTAAACTCATGACGGGTTGACCCTTGGAGGAGAAACTTAGGAACTTCTTCATTCATGGTGATATTGGCAACGTAGGAGGAAACCATCTCTTAAATGGAACATTTTGTTGAGTCAAGGAGGCCTGGGTTTGGGTAACTTTATGCACATTGTTTCTATCCTCATGGTGTGGTATTTTTATTTTAAAGACTTCCCTTGGTATGATTGAGTAAGTGCCAAGCAAAGCTGGTATTAGGTGAATGAGACCAGGCAAATTACTAAAAAAGAATTAATGCTTGGAATGATAGAAGCCTTCGAAAATTCATAGCTGTAAGGAAAGGATGAAGACCTGCTTGCCTCCCCTCAAATGTGCATCTTCAAGGTTGTGCTAGGTGGTCAGCACTAAGAATTGCTTGGTGTAGCCAACGTTTTAAAAGAGTTTTGGGACTTATGCCTTGCCATTAAATGCCACAATTTTGTTTACACCCAATTGGTTCTGACGCCACTTATGGATTGGAAGGGAGGTTTAGTGCAGGAACTTTTCCAGTAATGATAACATTCTGGTTAGACAAAACATAACAGATCTAGAAGTGGTTGAGTCACTAGCTTTAAGATGTTATTAACATTTACCAGAGAGATCTAGTTTGGCTGTTTTTCTATTGCTAGAAATGAACTGTAGCTATCCGTTTTATGTTCTTCTGAATTACTATTATTGGACATTTATGAACGCTGCGTTATTTGTTAAATTTCTTCCATTTATTTTGTCGTGTCTATTGTTTGCCACAAACATTTAGTCACCCTGGTGCTCATTTGTTAATTTCAGGGACCTAGAAAGAAAATACTTCTTGCAATTGCTCCACGTTCCAAGAGACAACCTTGACAATAAAGCCTCTCTTTCATTGGCTTGGCTGGTTTAGTTCTGACCCTGATATCTCAAAGATCCTGAAACTCGATACTGTATGTTCTTTAGATGTTAGTGGTAAAGAGAATGGTTCTTGGATTTGTCTTTTTTTTTTTCCTTTTCTTTCTTCCTTTTTTTTTTTTTCTTTTAAAATACAGATGAACAACATTCGTATATTGCTGGGGGTATAACTTTTGTTTTCACTCCCCTTAAGATACATTCTTGGGAAGTCTCGGAACACTCTTAGACATTTTTTGTGTACGACCATTGTAGTTTTTGTGGGCCTCATTCATATATGATAAAGCCCGGTATAACAATAGTGTCTCAAATTATAGCAAGGGTTTAAGCTGTTTCTACATTTTCTTCTTCAGTCGAAGGATGAAAAAGGCCGTTCAATTTTACCAATATGCCCTGGGATTCAGATAGTCTGATGTGAGCTTGGACTTTGGATCATTGAGTGTCTGCAGAAGCAAAATGTGTTCTGGGTTTGTATCATTGCCATTATCTCATGCAACAAAGGATTTGTTTCTAATCTTTCTTTTGGCTAATAGCATTTTATGCATTCTGAAATTGTGAACACTTGTCTCTTGGGCTTCATGACTTGGTTATGTGGTTTTCATTACATTTTTCTTTGGATGGAAAATATATATAGTTGGGTACTTAACCATTAGTTTTTTCTTCTGATTGTATAATAAACTTACCTTGATCCCCATCTAGGCTACATAATTGAGAACACTTTTAAACAGGAAAGGAGTGGTTTTAGGCCTACTCGAAGGTTTATGTTTGAGTATAATTTAGAAGCACTTCTCAAACAGCTCATAGGACTAGAAGTGCTTTTCCAAGATGCAGGTTCTTCATCATCAATTATTTTTGGCCTGACAGTTTACGTTACTTTTTATGGTCACTCTACACATGCTCTCTCTTGGATCTTCCCCTACTCGATTTCTCAGTAACTTTTTATCCACATTAATTATCACTATTCTTTCATTAGTAAGAACCATCCACCGATTTCAAGGTAAGAGCTTTTCTACACATGCTTCCAAGGTAAGAACTATCCATCGTTTTCCTCCAACTGACATATATATGTGTGCCTTTTTATTTCAACCGATATTAAAGGGTTAATTTCTTCTTGTGATTCAATTCTGTCGATTGCTTGAATAAAATTAGCTAGTAACGATAGGTGAACAAATTTACCATCGGACGGTACTTGGTTGGACTGTGGTTTTATTTCTTCCACGTGTGCGCTTGCATTGAGTCAATCTCCAATAGTTAGGAATACGTGTAGAAATAATTAAATAACCCAACATTGCTATTAGATTTTCTATATAAAATAAGGTCAAATAGTTGTGGTATTTAATTAAATTAATAGTCTAATCCTATAGATTATATTCGAATTCAATCGTTATATTAAAACTTGACATTGTACATTTGCATAATTTGCATTGCGCAAAATAATGCATTAATGGACAATTGTGTTTTTTTATCACTTTACAATTGTTCATAGTCAAAATGTTTACCCGTTAACGTGGTGTATCTTCGTGTCTATGGATGGACCATAGACACGAAACTTCACATTCTAATATTTACTTAATGAATATATGTTTGAAAGGACAATGACATCTAGTGTAGAGTTGGGTTGAGTTGAGTTGGGATGTCTGTGTTTGGGTTTTGAGTTGAGTGAGTCAAAAAGTATGTATTTGGGATACAGAGTTAGTTGGGTATTTGGTACAATTTTTCTAATCGAATTGATTTTGTATCTTTTTCTTTTTAATTTTCAACCGTACACCCATTGGAATAAAATTTTTAACACTAAAAAATATTTAATTTTTTTTCCATTAACATGTTTTCAACACTTAATCATGAATTGTGTATTTGATGCAGTTTTTTCTTTTAAAAAAAACAAAATTGATTTTGTCTTGAATTTTTTTTTTTTTTTTTGCTATTTTTTTAAAGTTTCCAACTATGCACATTTCCTAAAATTTTTAACACAAAAAATGCTTATTTTTTCTCATTCTTAAATTATAACAAATTCTAAACATATACTCCACACCAATTTTGAATTCAATTTTTGAACACTCAATTACATAACATATTTTCTTTCCATTCTTAAATACCAAACATATTCCAAACAAATGAAAACTTCTTACAACTACTTAACCCTCAATTGTGAACACTGAAGAAGCTTAAAAAATGAACGAACTTTTTGTTTTTCCTTTTTTAAAAAATGTAACATATTTTCCTACCACACAATTTGAACATTTAATTGCATAATAATTTTATTCACATCCCTAAAGACATGTCATATTCCAATAAAATGTACATTTTATCTACTTCCTAACCCTCAATTTTAATTCTTATCTTGTTTTTTTGCCGATTTTTGAAATATGAATTTCAATTTTTATGGTTAATGGTTTTTTTTTTTTTTTGTGCAAACATTTGATTTTTTACATTTACGCTAAATACAACAAAATAATACATTTTTTATGTGCAATCATTTTTTGTTCAAACATTTTTTATGGTTAAGGCTAGTTTGTCACTCACAAATGAAATAATAATGTCCACAAAAATGTCTATGTACACAAATTATTGTCAATCAATAACACTCAATGGTGGTCTTCTCTAGAGTTGTCGTCGGAGGTGGTTGCTGGAACCCGGAGTTGGTTGTCAGAGTTGGCTGCGTGAACATGGTAGTCAGAATATGTTGCTGGAGTTACTTTTTTGCTCGAAGGTGGTCGTCGGAGTTGTTGTCGAAGGTGGTTGCCGGAGTCTGAAGTTGGTTGTTGGAGTTGGGCGTACGAAAGTGGTTGTCAGAGTAGCGGGAGTTGCTTTGTGCGAAGGTGGTCATTGGTGTTGGTCGCCGTAGTTGGTCATTGGAGTTGACTGCATGATCATGCGGAGTGTGGTAGTGGTAGTCGCTGATGGGTGGAGGGAGAATTGGGGAGAGTTGAGGTGAGTTGGTAAAAAAACTAGCTCAAATTCCACCAACAATTAAAGTTGGTGGGTCAAACATTGAGTTGGTAATTTTTACCAACTCAACCCAACTCATGTTGGTGAAGCAAACACTCCCAAAGTTTTATAGATTTCTATTTTGTTTCTCGTCAAATAGTCACCCCTATTTGAGTCAAACAATGAAAAAGACTATTTCATTAGTTAGATTTTAATTTTAAAAAAACATTTGTTTCCATATACTTAAATATAACATTAAAAATTTCACAGCACATGTTAGGTGAGGTAGCTACATAGAAATATATATCACCCAAAAACACCACTATTCCCAAACCTTAATAGATGGGATTGGGCAATCTATCTTTACAGTCGACCACAAAAAGCATTTGGGATGCCGATGATGGTACAAATTTAATGCAGTAAATTGAGGCGGTGGGTGGTAGTTGCTTACTTTACACTTACGTAGCTAATTTTTTGTGGATACTCATAATTGACATTTATTAGAATACATTTTCTTTTTCAAAATTAAGGAAATAGAAGTGGTTTAGATTGTACTTAATCATTGCTCTTATAATTCGTTCACTATACTCATCTCTCCATTATCGTATCACCTTACCTCATAATATACCATATTATCTATGTAGAAAGATAGATATAAACTAAATGTTGATGTATAGTAAATTTGAAAATAAAAAAAACTAAACTATGCAAGTACCGAAGAAGAGTTAAATGAGAAAATACTCAATAAAATATAGGTTCTTTTTAAATATAATAAAATAAACTAAAATATTTATAAATATAGAAAAATTTCACTATTTATCAATGATAGACGTGAGCGATAGAAGTCGTCAAATGATGGAAGTCTATCACAATCTATTACTAATAGACAATAAAATTTTTCTATATTTGTAAATAACTTAATATTTATTTTTCATAACCTAAGTTAATAAAATAACAAATAACAGTATTCATAACAATTATAGAGAGAGAAAAAATTAATACAAAAGAGTAATGAGTTGTATGTTGGTTTAAAAAATTAAAAATTTTTTCTATATTATTACCTACTATTTCCATTCATAATTTGACAATTCATCAAATAATATATGTAAAAATATAAAACAACGCTAACTAATTTGGAGAGTTCTTGAAGTATCAACAAAAAGACATAAATGTATAAATTAGGATTTTCTAGAACTATGTTGAAATATGTAAATTGTAATTAAATACCACAAAAATAAAGATCTATAATTATCCTCGGTTTTCTTTAGGTTTTAAGGAATTCGAGAATTCTTTTAGCTAAGAATAAACCAAGAAATATCTAGAATACTTAGAATTCAAGAACAACCTAGATAAATCTTTTGCTTGGGCTCCAAGGATTTTATGCCTATAAATAGAAAGTGTGACTCCATATGTAAGCCCAGCAAAAACTAGAAAGTTAGTGAAGAAAAATGAATGAGTCTTAGAGGGTGAAGAGTAATCTCTAAGTGTCCATCTTTGTACATTCATTATAAAAAGTTTTTTCTTTTTTTCAAGAGATTGTCCTTCTTTTATGCTAATTTCTTCAACAATATATTGATTTATTACTCGTTTATTATGTGGACCCACGTAATTTAATTTTATATTATCATAGTACCACAAATTTTGTCTGGTTCTTTCTTTGGTTTAATAGGCTCACTCGATTCAATTGTTGAAGCTTATCAGTTGTCACACACAGTAAACCAACCACTAGCTTCCTTGATTTGTCAAAGGCAATTTAACGCAATAAAGCACAGCTGGTTGATATTGTGCCTCTTACATTACATTTCTCTCTACATTAATTAATTGTGATTATGAATCCCAACTGTTTACTTTTAGGTCTAGGTAGTAAGTAGACAACTGATTATGAATGCTAGCCAGTTTTTCAGTCCCTCAATAATTTATAATAATTTTCTTGGTCCACGCACAAATAGTCTTCTATCACAATATGGCTACAATCTAATGCCTATTATTTATAAATAAAATTAAATGAATAAAACAAAGAAAATATATCTCTTTTGTCCTTTCATAATTTGTCCAACGATGGCTTTATCATTCTCAAACAATTTCTCAATATTAAATTATTATAAAAGACGACTATTAATAAGCACGATAAGCTAATAATTTCAAATTTGATTGGAGATGAACGATGGAGTTGGTCGCCTGAGTTGTTGGCTGCTAAGGGTGGTCATTGTCGGTGTTTATCATCGAATGCGGTCTTTGATATGGTTATCAGTAACCGAAGTTGATCATAAAGGACGATTTTCGCCAGAGTTGTTGTTGAAGGTGGTTGTCGGAGCCTGGAGTGTTGATCTCTCTGGAGTTGGCATCGCGAAGGTGGTCATCAGAGTATGTCGTCGGAGTGTGGCAATGGTAGTCATCGATGGCGGCTGATAGGTGGAGTCATTGGAAACATTTGAGAAAAGAAGAGTTGTGACTCAACTCCACCGACATTTAAAATTGGTGAGCCAAACATTGAGTTGGTAAATATTAATATTGTCCCTCTCTCCCTCTCGTTCTATGTCCTTCAACTTTTAACCTATTTTCTTATGCTACCTATACTATACATTATGATACAGTAAACATACAATATCTACTTAATAAATCTTTGAATTTAACCGTTTTTGTGGGTCATATTTAACTTTTTCAAAAAAGAAAAAAAAAAGTTAATTTATTTTTTATCTTACAAGACCATACAAAGAACTTATAACAGCATACAAATTTAAAAAGGTTTAAAAAGGTGTATTAGCTTTTAGTTTTAAAAAGCTTATTAGACAATTTGGAAAGTGTTATAAATGTTTGTATATATAGGAAAGGGTTTTGAGTGGAAACCCAATTGGTTGTTTTTGAGAGGAGAATTTAATTATTAGTGAAAGAATTATGTGGAGACTTAAGTTAGGAAAGGGAGAAAATGAGGATTACTTGTTTAGTACTAACAATTTCATTGGAAGACAAACATGGGAATTTGATCCTCATGCTGGCACAGATGAAGAACGAGCTCAAGTGGAAGAAGCACGTCAAAATTTTTACAAAAATCGAAATCATGTTCAATGTAGTAGTGACTTGCTTTGGAGATTTCAGGTTTTCTTTCTTTCTTTTCTCCCGATCATCATCTTTCTCCTATAACAATATTACAACGGTTTCTAGTTTCTTGTTTCTCGTTTCATTTATTCACCCAAAACGTACGTATATGTGGTAACTATTTGTCTTTTTGTAAACAATAAAGTTCTTCTTTCTTGTTCACGTTTCCATCATTTTATTTTTCATAACATAAATAACTAATATTATTTTATGGCTAAAATACCGTTTTGGTCTGTGTACTTTGGAGTTTGTTCAATTTTAGTTCATCAACTTTCAAATGTCCAATTTTAGTCTTTATATTTTCAATAAATCTTAATTCAATTTTGTCCATACCACTAGTTTATGGTTGATTTTTTTTTCAAAACCTTTTTATTATCTAGTGGTATTTTTACTATAAGTTTTGGAAACATATCCACATAATGCACTTTATTCCATGAATTTCATTATAACTATTTAATCAATTTCGATAAAATATTACTTCGAGGATTAAAATTGAGCATTTGAAAGTTTATAAACTAAAATTAGGATAAAAATAGTATTTTAAAGGGAAATTATTATAAATGAAAGAAAATATTGAACTATTTTAGAAATATAGAAAAATTTCACTATCTATTATTGATAGACTACTTCTATGACTAGGCCATAGAAATGTATCGTGGTTTATCGTTGATAAATAATGAAATTTTTCTATATTTATAAATATTTTGATTTTTTTTTTCTGAAAATCCCCTATTTTAAACTTATTTTATCAAATAAATAATAAATAATATAAAAATATAACATAAAAATGTTGAATATCTGATTTGCATACAAATTATTTATTTCTTGAGAAGAAGAAATAATAAATGACTACGAAAGTAATTTTTGCTTAAGTTTTTAATACAAAAAGAAAGTAGTTATTAAACACAATAATTAAATGCATATTTAGGAGTGATTTTGAGATTGTTTAAATCATTTTTGTCATGTTTCAAAATCAAAATCACTCAAAAACACACCATTAGTAATACAAAACCATGTTTGATTTTATACTTTTAATTGCAACTTTAATATCATCAAAATTAATTTTAAATAATTAAAAATATGTTTTAGAGTGATTTTGAAAATAAGGAAGGTGGAATGGGAAATAAGAAATAAGATAGGAGAAAACAAGTCCAAATTGTTATTCTTTTGAGTACAGCAATTGCAGAAGTGGTCGATTGAACTTGTCCGATCTCTAAAAACAGAACACGCGTCGATACTACTAAGTCAAACTCACTTCGATTATTTAAATTATTAGTACGTAACTTTGATTATTTTGGAAGGATGCAGTTTGTAGGAGAGAAAAATTTCAAACAAACAGTTCCAAAAGTAGAAGTGGAAGAAGGAAAAGGAAAAGGAAGTGGAAGTGAGAATAATGAAGTAACAATCATCAAGAAGGAAACTGTAAAGATTGCATTAAGAAGAGCTTCAACTTTGTTTGCAGCCTTACAAAGTGAGCATGGCCATTGGCCTGCAGAAAATGCTGGCCCTTTGTACTATTTTCCTCCTTTGGTAAATTTAATTAATATTATTTTTGTTATTGATTTGTAAATGTATATACTTTCTACGTACTAACCTATCATTTTCTTTTTTGAGCAAAGGTATTTGCATTGTACATCACAAGAGGTATTAATACTATATTTTCAGAAGAGCATCAAAAAGAAATTCTTCGCTATACTTATTGTCATCAGGTGATCAAAACTAATTGGCTAATTAGTTTTATTTAATTTATTTCAATTCATGAAATAAATTTTTTTTGTTTATTAAATAATGTAGGCTTAAATGATATAAAATACCTTTAAATTTTATACTTTACGTCAAAAATATCTTCAAAATTTTCAAAAGTTTCAAAAAAAAAAAAAAAAAAAATAATACTTTTGCTGTTAGTTTTAAATGGAAACCGTTGTTGTTTGGTGGCCTTACTCTATTTTCTACTATTTTTCTGTTTCACGATCTTATATTCATCCCGCCCTCGATTTCTTACTCATTTCAACACTCATTTGATTACATTTCAACCTCTCAAACAGTCTCTTATAGTTTTGTTTCTAAAATATCTTTGAACTTAAAAAAATGTTCTTATTGTTAGTATATGAACACAAACCATTAATACCTGTTTCAAATATCCTTGAACTTTTAAACGTTATATCAATACTCTTAATAAAAATAATGAATAGGAATAATATATGATGCAAGTAGGAAGTTATATATAAGTTTATATTTAATGAAAATAATGAATGAAAGCAGAATGAAGACGGTGGATGGGGATTGCACATAGTGGGAGAAAGTTGCATGCTTTGCACTGTCTTAAATTATATTCAACTTCGTTTGTTGGGAGAAGAAGGTGATAAGGAAGCTTGTGGTAGAGCTAGAAAATGGATCTTAGATCATGGAGGTGCTCTGTACATTCCTTCTTGGGGAAAGATTTGGCTTGCAGTGAGTACTATACCATTTAATTCCTACCTACTTAATTATTATTATTTTGTTGATATATATATATTCTAAGGTTTAGTTTCTTTTGGTTTCTAGATTTCAAAATGTTATAGTCTTTAATTAAGTTTTGAGTTTGGTTTCATTTTAGTCTCTAGGTTTCACAATGTGTTACAAATTTACCTTTGAAATTTGAGTTTTATTTCAATTTGGGTTCATAAGATTCAAGATATTTACACTTTTAACCTTGGTTTTTCACTAAACAATGCCTTTCTTTTCCTAGCGTGAATGTCTATTAATTAATTTAATAGAATCAAAAGAAGGATTGTTTTTGAATATAACAAAATGAGTCAATATATTTGTATAGACATTGATAAACTATTATCCTCTATCACTATATATTAATAGTAAGAGTATTTTTGAAAGTTTGAAAGGGTCTATCACAGTGATATTTTGCTATATTTGTAAATATTGCGAGTAGTTTTGCCATTCAAAACAATTATCCTTAAAATAATGATCATTTATTAAATTTTACTATTTTTCATTACTATTTAAATTAAATTTAAAATTTTTTACTTAATCTCAACGACTAAAAGCGAGTATTTAGTAAAAAATTGAGGTTGAAATTGTAAATCTTGAAACCTACGAACTAAGTTGAAGCAAAATCCAAATCTCAATAGTAAAACAACATTTTGAAACTTACAAACTAAACTGAAATTAAACTTAAAACATTTTGAAACTTAAGGACCAAATAGAAAGTAGACAAAAAAAATTTAGAGACCGAAAATGTTTCTTTTTTTTTTTTTTTTTAAATTTTTTTCTTATTATTATTATTATTAAATGGAGTAATTCCATATGAATATTATATAGATTTTGGGGGTGTACGAGTGGGAGGGAACAATTCCAATGCCACCAGAAGTTTGGATGTTTGGATCAGAAAAAGTTGGTATGAATCCAGGAGCACTTTTTTGCTATTGCCGATTGACGTATCTTCCAATGTCATATTTATATGGAAAGCGCTTTGTGGGATCTCTCACTCCTCTCATTTTACAACTACGACAAGAAATCTATACTCAATCTTACTCCAACATTAAATGGATCCCAGCTCGACATTATTGTGCAAAGGTAAACAAATAATTCAGCAAATATAATGAATTTTCAATTTATTCAATACTTATGTATGTGTGTGTGTGTGTTTTGATTAATCTTATTGCACTTAGGAGGATAAATGCTTTGATCGTCCATTCATTCAAAAGTTAATATGGGATGCTCTTCAATACCTTGGAGAACCAATTCTAAATAGCAGAGTATTTAAAAGACTCAGAAATTGTGCTATCCAAATCGCCAAACGCCACATTGATTATGAAGATCATTCTAGTCGTTACATCACCATCGGATGTGTGGAAAAGGTTTGGATCATGTAATTGATAAACTTCTTGCTTCATTACTTGAAATAATATTTTTAAATATAGCAAATTGTCAATGTCTATCACTCATACATATCGACATTTTGTTATATTTGTAAATAAATTGAACCCATTATTTTATAACTAATTAAATTCTAATTTTTTATTTTTGAAAATTAAGTTTATAAACATTATTCATTCCATCTTTTCATTTCTTTGTTTTTGCTATCAAAGTGGTTTTAAAAACTAAGCCAAACTTTGAACGTTGAGGAAAAAGAATTTGTTTTTAGTTATGAAATTTGGATAAGAATTTAAATGTTTAGTTAGGTAGGATGAAAACTATGGTAAAAAAATTGTAATAAAACTAGCACGTAAAATCTTAAAAAACCAAAATCCAAAAATTGAATGGTAATCAAATGAAACATTAGTTTTTAATTTTTAAAAATGAAACTTATAAACACGGCTTATTTACGGTTGATAACTACTTTTTAGTGTTATTTTCAAACTCCAATAATAAGTTACGAAAATCGAAAAAATAAGTTTTTGAAAAACTATTTTTTTTTTTTTTTTTTTAATTTTCTTGAATTTGGTTAGAATAATCCAAATTATGGTAAATAAATGGGGAGAAAAGGAAAGACAGAAAATAACAAATCTTGGTTACAGATAGTATAAATAAATATTAAATATAAAGTGACATGGTAGAGTGGTACAAAACATGCAGCCATTAAACATGGTTGCTTGCTGGGCAGACAACCCTAATGGTGAAGCTTACAAGAAGCATCTTGCTAGAGTCAAAGATTATTTATGGATTGCTGAAGATGGAATGAAGATGCAAGTTAGTATATATTTTATTCTTTTAATTGATATTTTTTCAAGAATGTTATAAATAAAATATATAATTTCTTAGTATATATTATTGTTGTTTGAGCAGAGCTTTGGTAGCCAATCTTGGGATGTTGCCTTTGCCATTCAAGCAATTCTTGCTACTAATCTTCATGATGAATTCTCACACACACTCAAAAAAGGGCATGACTTCATAAAAAAATCACAGGTACCATTTGGTTTTTGGGAATGTAGATTATTGAAATCTTTAATACCCGACATTACAAATGTCCAACATTCTTAGATAACTATATCTATTTTGTAGGAATAATGTTTTTTTTCAAATATCTAGGAATACTTGGATAACCGTATTTGTTTCGTAGAATTTTTATTCGGAAATGTTTTAAATTTACAATATTTCAAGAATGCCTTTGCGACGGTTCATTCATTTATAATTAAATTAATGTAATTTCAAACTTATTAAGATATTTATTTTTATTAGTTTAACGAGCATGGTTTAGAGAACTATTTGTATCCTATTTTATTTCTTTTTTCTTTGATATATATAAAGATCAAGGAGAATCCTCATGGCGATTTCAAAAAAATGTATCGTCACATATCAAAAGGAGGATGGACATTCTCCGATCAAGATCACGGATGGCAAGTTTCTGATTGTACAGCAGAAAATTTATTGGTAATTATTTAATGTACACTAGTTTTTAAAAGGTAATTATTTTAAATGACAAAACTATCGAAAATATTTTTAAATATAACAAAATGTCACTATCAGGGATAAACAATGATAGATGATAATAGTCTATCATGGTAAGCAATGATATTTTGTTATATTTATAAATAAGTTTGTTTGTTTTGCTATATTTGAAAACTTGTTAAAAATATATATACTCGTAATTTTTAATCAATTTTTGTTGAGTTCATAATTTTTACTCAATTTGGTTGTTTCAAAATATAATAAAATAAGTCAACTTATTTATAGATATAACAAGATGTTACCATCAAATAAACCGTGACATTTTGTTATATTTGTAATTATCTTCAACAATTTTAGATATTAAAAAATTACTTCCTTTTAACACGTATGTAAATTTGAAAATTATAAATGATTCGGTGATTCTTATTATAAACAGTGTTGTTTGATATTATCAACAATGTCTTCCGACATTGTCGGAGATCCTATGGAACCACAATGCATTTTTGATGCCGTCAACCTAATACTTTCGTTACAGGTATAATTATTGTAATTCAAGATATTTTGAATTGTAGTTTTTAAAATACTTCTATAGAGATGTTTAAATTAATTATAATTAATTTTCTCTATACTAATTACCATTAAACACTAATTTTTACTTTTTTGGTCTTAATTAAATAGGCAAAAAATGGTGGAATGGCAGCTTGGGAGTCCACTGGCACCATACCTTCATGGTTAGAGGTAAACAAATTAATATTAATATGAAATTTCTTCAAATCTTCAAACAGCAAACGAATAAAAATTTATATATAACATAAAAAAGGGATAATTTGTTAATTAACCATTTTTTTTTTATCCTGCATTTTCAGCAACTAAATCCAGTGGAGTTCTTCGAATACACTATACTGGAGAAGGAGTATGTAAATAGTTCATCGTTATTATTTGGAAACAAAATATATATATATAATTTAGGGTCCATTTAGATTATTGCCGGTGAAAAGAAGTGTCTTTCAAAACTTTTCTTTCTTTCAAACATTTTTTTTATATAAAAGTTGTTTAGATATAAGATATTAATTATATTCTTTCAAAAACAACATTTTTATAGGATTGTTTTCAAATATAATAAAATGAGGCAAAATATTTACGAATATAGAAAAAGGTTATTGTCTACTAGTGATAGATGTTTATCGGTGTTTATCACGGATAGACAGTGACATTTTGCTATATTTGAAAATATTTCTAACAGTTTTTGTCATTTAAAACAATTACTTTTACTTTAAAATACAACTATTACACCCTAAATAGTAAGTTAAAATTTGTATTTGAAAGACCATAACCACTATCATTGGTGGTTGGAGGAGTGATTCTCAATAGTCATTTTAAAAATAACTTATTTCTCAAATTTTTTTTCTATTATAAATTTTGTTATTACTGGCTTAAAAAGTTGTTTCCATTTCAAAACTAACTTATGTGGAAAAAAGATTTGGGTGTTGGATTGTACTCATCTATTGTGCAACCTAACACCCAATAAAAGATTGACATGTGTCAATTTTAAAAAAAATATTGAATTTTGTTATTTTATTTTTACTATGTAAAAGCGACGTGAATATGGGATTAGTTGCACCTAATCATGGTCCTATTTTTATAGCTCGAGTATGTGGGGCTCCCCATTAAAAGTTGAAAGGTCAAAGACTTTTTAGACTAGAAGTAACAATTTCCATTTTTGTTAAATATCATAGTGGTTGTCAAACCCTAAAAATTTTATGAAAATGATTAAAATTAAACCACTATCCAAACATAGTCTCTACCTTACCTCTAATAGTTGAATTAAAATTTATTCCTTTTAAAATTGATGTTTTTAATGAATGAAGTCATAAAAATGAATTAGATACGTGGAATGCACATCATCAGCAATACAAGCACTAGTTCTATTTAAGAAGCTATTTCCGAGTCACAGGAAGAAAGAGATAGACAATTTTATAGAAAAAGCAACAAATTACATTAAAGAAATGCAAAAAGAAGATGGATCATGGTATGGAAATTGGGGAATATGTCACATATATGCTACATATTTTGGGATAAAAGGATTAGGTGCAGCTGGAAACACTTATGAAAATTGCTTTGCAATTACAAAAGCAGTGGAATTTCTACTTAAAATTCAATGTGAAGATGGTGGTTGGGGGGAGAGCCATATTTCATGTTTAAAGAAAGTACACACTCCTCTTCCAAACAATGCTTCAAATCTTGTTCAAACTTCTTTCGCTTTAATGGCTTTGATCCATTCTCAACAGGTTTGTTTTGTTTTGATTTGTTTTTTTTCTTGAAATTATATTGTATAAAAGTAAATGCATATAATTAAAAATAATTATGAGATTAATAATGAGTGCAGGCAATGAGGGATCCAACTCCACTTCACCGAGCTGCTAAGTTGCTAATTAACTCTCAGTTGGAAGATGGTGATTACCCTCAACAGGTGGGTTAATTATTAATTACCATTATATTTTCATTTAGTTAATTATTTGATTATACAAAATACCTTCAAACTGTGTACTTCATGTCAAAAATACTTTTGAACTTTCTAAAGTTTCAAAAAATATGCCTTTAAACTATCCAAATGAATTACAAAATACACTCGTTAGTTCTAGATGAAAATTGTTAGTATGTTTTCCGTCAAAACCACTCTTAAACTTTCAAAAGTCTTAAAATGCTAAGAACTTTAAAAAAAAATTTAGAAATACCCTTCCTATTAGCATATGAACAAAAATGTTAATATCGTCTTACTTTTTTTTTTCTCCCCTCTCTTCTTCAAATACATTTCTACTCCTTTTTTTTCTTGTAATAATTGTTTAACATTAGTTTATCTAAAAAAATTAATAATAAATACAACTTTGCCCACTTAAATTAAGTTTACGAATTTATAATAAGAAGAAAGAGAATAATGGGAAGTACCAAAGGATTTTAGGATTTATATGTTTAGTTGTACCACTTGAACATTAGTGGTTGAGTGGGTGTTAAGAGTCAAATATATATTTTTTTTTATTTGACTATTTACCGATTTAGTACGTTTTAAGGAGAGATTTGATCTTGAAATTTTGTAAGATTTTTAGAGATTTTATGTTTTAACTTAGAGTTTTAGTTTTTATTTTTGTTGTTAAAAAATTGGTGTAAGAATTGAAAAAACTAGAGAAAAACAAGAGTTACCTATATGAAAAAAAATGAAAGTATATAATTTTTTTAGAATTGATTCTTTTCAAACTCAAAAAAACTTCTACAAATTGATTACTATGCTAATGATAGGAACATTTTTTTTAAATTTCTTTTTTTTGAAATTTTATAGTTATTTTTGCAACGAGGGATTAACAGTTTCTGTTCATATACTAACGGTAAAGGTATTTTGAACCTTCTTTTTAAGTTTAAAGCTATTTTTGGAACTTGTGAAAGTTCAAAGGTATTTTTGAAACAAAATTTTTCATCCAAAACTAATAGTAGGAGCATTTTTGAAATTCGAAAATTTAAAAATATTTTTGACACGAAATAAAAGATTTAGGGTATATTTTTTATAATTTAGTCTTAATTATTTGTTACGTAAAAAGGTGGTTTATATGGCAGGAAATAGCTGGAGTTTTCTCGGGCACTTGCATGCTACATTATGCATTATATAGGAATGTATTTCCCCTATGGGCACTTGCAGAGTATTATAATTTTGTTTCCTTGCCTTAAGTCTCAATTATGTGTTGGATGATTGTAATTCATGACAAAATTTGCAAATATGAAAAAAGATTTAATTTCTGGGTTTTGCTATCATTACGGATATACCATTTAATTCTTATAGTTTAAGGATGCGGTAAAGCTTAAATATAATGGTGAGACGTGCCTATATTTTAGTATCTACTCTTTCCAATCTTAGTTTATCATACGATGAACTTGCAAGATTTTATCCTATGATGGCAAAGAATGCTAGTTCTTGAAGCAACATGAACCTTTTTTATGAGCGGACAAGGAGTCCATTATATCTAATCAACCATGGCTAATTGATATTTTTCTGAAAACAATAATACTTTTGATGTTATTTGATGTACCATAATTTATATATGCCTATTATATTGATCTCTGATTAGTGTTTAGTCTATCTAGATCATTTTTACGTTTATTAAAAATCGATCATTTTTGTCTATGGCTAATTAGGTAACCATTTGTTTGTCTATTGTCATAACTAGACCATAATGAGTCCATTAATAATGTTTTTTTTTTTTTTAAATATTAATAGACTATTTTTATTTATATTAGTAGTAGGTCATGGTTGGTTAATTGATTATTTTATGTTTATCATGGATAGAACACAATTTTTATGTTTATTATTGAGAGAACACTTCTACATATATAATGATAGACAATGTCTAGAAAGAATAAATACTCAACCATTTTATATTTAATTTATGTTTATAATGATAGACTCTTTATAGATCTTACATGAAATAATGTCGGTCTTCTTATTATAACAACCCATTTTTTTATGACTTAGACTACGTAGGCATACTAACTTCATGAATGGTGAACCAAAAGTTGTCGAAGTTTTCGATTCAGTTAAATACTTATTTCGCTTTCTAATCTAGTTCAATAATATTAGTGCAGTAACAGGTCGATCCACAAAGAGCCGTTTAATTTTCCTTCTAAAATGCTTGTTGTTAAGTAACCAAGGGGGTTTGTCGAATTGGTTTGTCTAATATTTAAAGAAAAGCAATAACAAAGGGAATCAAGTCACGAATTGGTCGGATTTAAATTATCAATAAGATGAAAACCTAGCTTAGAGTAAATTTGGAATACTTTCAATTTGCTACTCAATACCAGATAGAGAGAGAGAGCGAGACTAGTGAGACAGTAGTCACAGAAAGCCAAATGTCTTGCTAGGTTCAAACCTTTTGGGAAATTTAGGGATTCTATGACTTTTCCCATAAGGTCTTGTTAGAAAGCTTACGGGAAAAGTCACATAATGCTCAAATGTCCCAGAAGTTGGCATGTACTCATGAGATTTATGCATTCTGTCACTTTTCCTGTAAACTTGTTCAACTTACAAGAAAAATGAACTTACGGAAAAAATGACAACAAGCAAAAAACGCTCACCAACTTCTTTTTCTATCTGATTTCAGACATTTCCTATCCATATTAAACCTGTTCTACTAGAAAAATCATTTTCTTTTCTGTTTTTTACCACCAACTATTCGAAAACCAAATTTCTTTTCAATGTTCCAAACATGTTCTTTGTGTGTTTGTTTCTAGAAACCGAGTCACATAGAATGAGGTTTTACCACAAATAACAGAAATTAGAGAGTAGTGTAAAAAAAATTGACTCTAGGGAAGAATATGGTCTTAGGGTTTAGGAAAGAAGAAGATGGTTTGAGTGTTAAGGAAGATAATTTTTGGGTATTAATGTCATTTCACTACGTGGGATCTAACGCTGAAACTCTGATAAGTTGAAAAAGAGATTAGAAAAAGAATTTTTAAAAAAAAAATTAGTTTTTTTCTTGAAAACTTTTTAGGTTAAAAATATAGAAAATTTTTGTTAGTGTTGAAAAAAAAAAATCAAAATTTAAAAGTTGTAAGGACACATTAAATAGATGGGATTGACAGCATATCATTACTGTCAAGCACAAAAAGCATTTGGGGTGGTGATGCTAGAAACTGAATGCAGGTGGTAGCTGGAAAAAGTTTCAATACTACCGTAATACATATTCTATAGAATTATAGTCGGTTATTTTTAATGAATCATATTAAGGATAACCATTCAAAATTGATTGTGGCTACAGTAGGTGTTAGAGTGAAAAGATTATTCATACTGCAAACTCTGATAATAAGATGAAAAGTTTGCATTATTGTGGATGGTGTGAAAACAGTGAGAATGGAGTTAAGGTGGGTTTAAAATTGAGAATAAAATAGAAAAGGTAGCATCAGTATGAATTGATTGTGGAGCTTTGCTTTATGTAATTTAATGCAACAAACAACAGCTAGGTTCATTGTGTACTTCTTATATTACATTTCTCTCTCTACATTTACTTTAAGGTCCTAAGTAGATATAACTCAGTGTGCATGGCTAGCCATCTTTTCATCGTTCCTCAACAATACTTATAAATTGTCTTCCACCAGCACAATATGCCTACAATTTAATACCTATATTTATAAAGAAAAAATAAATATAACTGTTATGAGTGGACTTACGGAGGTAGGCAAAGACAACACCCACGTGAGGAGCGTAGAGTGAACTTAGAAGATCCATGGGTAGAAACTAGTGGAACTCAAAGGTCTCATGAGAAACCCTAGAGTGAGCTCAAAGGACTCACTAGAGACCTCAAAGTTGAACTGAATTTAAAACCATCTAAATTTGTAACAATTTAATCTCTTAACTTAATAAATAACAATTTACTCTAATTTACAATCCTATAACAATTTAATCCCTATAGTGAAAAAGATTAGTATGATTTGATGAAATTTCTTACACATGGAATCGAATTTATCAGTAAACTATAAATACTAATTTACTGTTACGTAACAAAAGTCATTAACACTTACTTTTTTTAATGAAATTTTTCACAATAGGGGCTAAATTGCCTACATAGACCAAATAGTTCCCAACTAGTTTAGAGACTAACTTGTTACTTTCATGAGAGAACATGGACAAAAACTGATTTTAATAACTTAAAATTTATGTTTATTTCCTTTCAATTTTTCAATTACGATTATTTTCACCTTGAGGTTTAAAGAAATATTTGAATTCCAAATCAAATTCTCTCGTTTTTTTAATTTTCAAGACTTACGTGTATGGAAAAACATATAACTTGAAAACAGTATTTATAAGCGTAACTAATTTTTTCCTTTTTTTAAAAAAAAAGAACTAAATATAAAATAGCTATCCATCCGACCCTTGATTGTAAATAGAATCTGAATACATGGACTGTGAAGGCATAGGATATATATGTGGAATAATAATTATAAACAAATGTACAACTATGGAACAAAAAGTAATAATTAAGCCCTAATTATGTCAACAATTATGTGTAGACTATGACATGGGTGCATTAAATAGGTGACGATATCCTTAAATAGAAATATGTTTGAACATAGAAAGTTTGTTATTGTTAACTATTCCAAAACAAGGAAAGAAAAGAAGACATAATATTGCTCTCTCTCTCTCTCATTTTTCAAAACCTCCAACCAACTATCTAATATACATAAATTCATAAGTTAGGGGCACTTGAATGATTAGCCAAATTAGCAATTAAGTATTATTAATGTATGTAGGTTACTCGTTTATATGACAAATCATCAATATCACTTATTGATATATACCTAAGTACATGTAAGTTAATTAATACGTCTATCATTAATAACTCATATATCATAGATATCTATCATTATTTAAGTCATTGATATACCTATCATCAATTTATGACTATCATTATTGATATATTTGATCTCATCTATATGATTGATGTACATATATTCATACATTAATGATATATGAAATATTAGTACATCAACAATAATACCTAATATTAGATAATATATGTACGACAAATATATTTTATATTTTGCTTATCAAACATACAAAAATAAATATATCAAATTAGCATACACTAGTTGCCCAATATAAGCCATATAAGGTGTTAATAGTTGATTTTGAACCAAAGGATATACTTGATATTTAGTGTAAATAGGAATGAAAAAATCAAGAAGAAGCATGATACGGGCCAAAAGTGGCAAATAAAAACCAAAATGGGATTAGGAAAAAGGGGTTGGCTTGGACCTGGCACAAACCAGTGTGCTCGGGCTAAGGCCGAGACTAAGCCTTGTCAAATGTCCAACCGAGCATGTTTACACATGTCCCAATCTAAGAGATCATTTGAGTTATGTTAAAATGAAATCAAGATAAATAGTTACTGATCCATGAAGAAAAGTTTGAATTGGTTCCTTATAGAGTTGTGAGATTTTGATCTATGAAGAAAAGTTTGAATTGGTTACTTATAAAGTTGTGAGATTTTAAACTATACAGTTAATTTTGAATGTTTAAATTAATTTAATTATTAAAATTTAGGGGTATAAATTACTTTTTCCAAAACTTTTCATAGCAAATTCTACTAACTACGATCAAATTAATAAAAGGACAGTTATTTTTTAATTCATTTTTTCAAAAGTAATCTAAACATGAAACCAAATTTGTGAATTTTTTTTTTCTTTTTTGGTAATTTGTGAGTAGAAAATTCCATCTCTATCTCTAAGGTCGAGATCGATAATATAAATTTTATGTTACTTAAATTATTTTTATATTGTCAATACAAATTTTACGTTAATTAAATTATTTTTATGTTAGCGACTTATAGACTAGTAGTTGAAAGGCGCAATCATACTATAGATTCAATCAAAATGACATACAAATGTATGTGTTGGGCGGTGAATTTATTAGGAGGGGTAGTAGGTATAATTATTTTATTTTAATTTATTTTTTTACACTGAAATTCATTAACCAACAACTAACCATTAACTCAACGGTTAAAAAATCTAAAAACAAAATTAAGTTTTGCATTAAACAGGAAAATTTTCTATCCTGTTATTAACGATGGCCACGTTAGCATTTTTGTTTAAAAACAAATGACGTGGGACTTTTGAGTTTTGATAGCATTAAATAATATTCTATAAAAAAAAAATCTAATATGAACAAGGAGAGCCTATACTAAATAAGTAACACAAAATTTCTCACACCACATATTACTTTGAATTAACTTTCTGACCTGTAGATATTGAGCCTATTATAAATTTTATAGAATCACCAATGAAAAACATCTATAGAATTTTGATAAAGAAAATATTTTTAAAATAGTAAATAAATGTTTTTACAATTTTAGATAGTTTTTTTTTAAAACGGTGTAATGCAGGTTAGAAATAGTACTTTTATTTTTTTTTTTTAATCATCTCGAAACACATCTTTAATCATTCAAAATCAATTCATTTTTTAACATTACACTTTTAAATGCAATTTTCATACTATTAAAGTTTATTTTAATTTATTAAACACAATTTTTTGAATGATTTTGAAAGTGACAAAAAAAAAAAAAAAAAAGTAATTTTAACCATTTCAAAATTACTCTTAGAAAATATTGATGATTCTCTTCATGTGAATTAAAGGTATTCAAAAAACTCAATCACCCCCAAAAACTCAATCAAAACATTCCAAACCATATAGTTTTTATGAGCAATTTCAATTCTTTGCAACATAAATATTATTTAAAATTTAATGAAAGTAATAACGTAAAAAAAATTAAAAAGAAAAAAAAACATCAGCTATCATTATTAGAATAAAGTTTGGAAAAGAAGAAATATGTAAAAAATGAATCAGAAGTATCTCTAGTAAAGATATAATTATAATCTATATGAATTAGAGTGTCCCCTTTAAATTTAAATTTTAAGAGTTCCCATTGTTCACATGCGTTGTGATTGTTGTATTAGTGACCCTCTTATTTTGAGCTCCAAACTTTCACATTGTGCCTTTTTTTCTTTTTTTTTTTTTTTTAAGAATTTACAAACTTCCAAAAAAAAGCAAAACACACACATATATCTTATAGGGGCAATGCATTTAGGTTTTTTTTAAACGGTTAATGGAAAAATAAGGTGTGGCTGCATAAATGAAAAATCAGCCTAAAATAATAGCAAATATGATAATAGCAAAAATAATACAAGATAAAAAATTTTGCAAATATGAAAAAAAAAAAATCTATGTGAAAAAGACTAAAAAGCCCAAATCAAGAAACCCAATTGCATAGCCCAAAAAAGCTTGTTCAGATCTTTGGTCAATTTATTAATCATTGACGTCTATCCATCTAAAAATATAGAGTCTATTCGCGTTAGACTCTTATCATTGACTATCACATAGGAATTTGGTATAAAAGCCAAATTATATAGTTGTAATTGAAGTCTATTAGTAGTAGAGTTTTCTCACTAATAAACTTCAATAACAATAAATGTATTATCCTTTTCCAATTTAACAATAGCAAATCTTATAGAGCTTATCATTTGTTAACATCGATAGCAAATCTATTAGTAATAATAGTCTATTATTGATGGATTCAATTTTACGATAAAGTCTATCATTAATACTCTACATATCATCAAAAAACTGTATTAGTGACATGAGTCTATCACTGATGTCAATTCTATTATTTGAAGTCTATAAATGATGGTCAATAATAAACTTCAAATAACAATGAGAAATCCATCACTTAAAAATGGTAATCACTAAAATAGAGTATATGAGTACTAAATATAACATTAGAAACAAGAACTAATTAAACAGAGCGTTCTGTTTGCTAGCAGGCTTAATCACTCACTCACCCACTCATTTTCCATTCTTTTTCTTCTTTTCTCAATATTTTTTACGTACTTTTTTATCTTTATGATAGACTTCTATGTCTTATCAGTAGCAACTTTCTATTACAGATAGACTTCTATTTGTTAGTTAGATTTATATCATAAAGGAACTTTAAAATTGATCAATGAAGAATGAAAATCTAATTTTTAATTTTTTTGGTTTTGGGAGGGTGCAGTTTGTAGGAGAGAAAATTTTCAAACAAACAATTCCCAAAATGAGAGTGAAGGAAGGAAGAGATGGTGATGAGAAAATAAGAATAACAAAAGAAATAGCCACCATTGCATTGAGGAGAACCACGAAATTGTTTGCAGCCTTACAAAGCGATCGTGGCCATTCGCCTGCTCAAAGCTCTGGCCCTCTTTTTATTTATTTTCATTCGTGTCAGACTTGTTTTTAAATATAGTAAAATGTTATTGTGTCTACATATTAATTTGATATCTATTTTTTAACAATTTTATGGTTGATTTTATTTGCATATTTAATTTTTATTTATTTATCCCTCCACAAAACCACCCTTTGGGAGAAAAAATAAAGGGATTTGCATTGTACATTACGGGACATCTTGGCATCATATTTTCAAGAGAGCACAGAAAGAAAATCCTTCGCTATGCGTATTGTCATCAGGTAAAATAATTGCCTAATTAATTCGATTTGTAAAATACATTTAGTTTCTGAAGAAATGATTTACTTCTCATATGTAACGATTTAATTTCTCACATAATTATTTGTTTAATTTCTTGAATACTAGTATGTAATCATTTATCTTCTGTACTTTAAACTTTATAATGATTATAATGGACTAAATTTTATATGCTAAAGATCGATACTTTACTTTGATGGGCATGAGATTCTTCATTCTGGAAACTAAGGACGTGTAACGTGTTTGATAATGTTCCTATTACTTGTTCTTGTTTCTCATTTTTTAAAAAATAAACTTGTTTGGTAACCCATTATATTTTAGGAAGTCCGAGGACAAGCCTTAAATCCACCAGGAGGGCCTAGTGTCAAGGGAACCTTGGGAGACTATGCGTCCCAACCTATCACCTCGCGAGTTCTGAAATCTTTGAGTGCTTAGTCGAACTAGTTACTTCATCTACTAACTTAAGCATCAGAGTGGACTCGACACCATACCATACAGGAGCAATTCGGCAACGTCTATGGGGGAGAAAAAGCCAAGACACTATTGATGATTGAATAGGTCAAAGGCCAATAATTGAGAGAGGAAGTATCAACAAGTTGACCACATGAAAAGACTCTAGCTGATCGAGTGGTTGCACGACAATCATACCATCCACGTTGCTTCCATGCCTAACTTGTGAAAGCTAAGAAAACCCTTAAAGGACCAGAAGTGCGACCACTAGCACAAAGGTCTTCTTAGAATTTATGACGACAATGCCAGAGTTTCAGTCCCATGTGGAGGTGTTGACAAAGGTTGTGCACAACTAATGGACTCTCGAATGAATGTCTCTATGTGCAAGTATATACCAACGAAGAATAGTATAAAATAGATAAAGTCTAAGTATTGAATCTTAAGGGAATGGAATACAATAAATCAATTAATTTTAACAAAAGAAAAACCATCTTTTTGCAACCCCAGAACTATGAAATACCAACGGAACATGACTTCCATATACAGAACCATATTTAGAAAACCAAACTACAAGGAACAATTAAAGACAAGAGAAGGGTTAAAAGGCGTTATATGCCGATCTGACTCTATCTCCAAGGTAGAGTAGCCCCTCCAATGGTCTCCAATCATCTCTAACGTCTCTCAACCTCAAAACCCAAAAGCTCGATACCTCAAACCCTAAACGAAGTGAAAATAAATATGCTGATTTTGTGATAGCATCACAATGCTATAATACAGAGTTGCAACAATGACCCTTTTGACCCGACTAGTGCGTCGTAGCGTCGAGACATTGTACTGTGTAAAATCATATCGTTGCAACGCTAGCGTTAGCATTATGATGTTACCCTATTTAGTACTTCGGGTTTCTAGTGTTTAGCATTGCTATTTTGAGCCTTGCATTGCTCTTGGAATGCATTTTTTAGCCTCTTTTTCTCTCTCTTCATGTCTAGGACCCAAAATTGAGTCTCTAGGACCTCTTTTCTTCATAATTCATCATATTTCTCCAATTTTGGTGCATTTTTTAGCCTCTTTTTCTCTCTCTTCATGTCTAGGACCCAAAATTGAGTCTCTAGGACCTCTTTTCTTCATAATTCATCATATTTCTCCAATTTCTCCCCAAATGCGCATTTCCTAACAATCAAAAAAAAAAAAAAAAAAAACATGTTTAGTGTACAAAAGGTAAATAAATCCTAAGCTTTAAAAGCAATTTTTTTTTAGTGCTTTTCAGTAAGTAAGTAGAAGAATGGTTTGAGATTTGCAGTGATTTTGAATAGAAATTGTGTATTAGTGATGTTAAGAGTTAAAGGTTTGGACTTTTCACTCAGATTTTGTTATATGTATAATGTTTGTTGATAAGAAAAATTTATATGAGTTTTGAAGAATGCGTGATGTGATTATATTAATTTAGAATGAAGATGGTGTGGATGGGGATTGCACATTGAGAGTCGACAAAGTTGCATGATTTGCACTGTCCTAAACTACTATATTGAACTTCGTTTGTTGGGAGAAGAAATTAATAATGGATAAGGAAGGTTGTGTTAGAGCTTGAAAATGGATTTTAGATCATGGAGGTGCTCTCTTTACATTCCTTCTTGGGGAAACCTTTGGCTTTCTGTGAGTATACTACCACCCCTAACCCATTTCACATTATTTAATTTTATTATTTTTTCTATCCATTTTAATTTTATGCCTAATTACTTCTACACATATTTAAAATCTATTTGACATAAAAAAATTTATGTGTCGTTTGATAATTACGAGATTTATATACTTGATTCTTTCCAATTTTCTTATCGTAGTTTTCATATTTCTTCCAATAGTGTTTGAATTCTTAATCAAAGTCTAAAAACAAGTCCTTAAAAATTACGGCCATTCGGTCCATTTGATATCAATTGTGTTTTTTATTTTCCATTTCCCATTTATGATTGTTTCTTGATCTCAATTTTCTCTATTATTGCCTTTCTTTTTTTTTAAAAAAAAAAAAAACACTTGAATTCTTAATTCAGTTAAAAAATCATAAATAAGTTTATGAAAACTAAACCCAATTTAATCATTATTTCATTTTTTTATTTTTTGTTTTTGAAAATAATGATTGTTTTCTTACGTCCACTCAATTCTTCATCATGTTATCATATTTTCTAAGAATAGTCGAATTCTAGAAACAAAAACAACTTTTTTAAGAAGGTTTTTTTTTTTTTCTAGTTTTCAAAACATGGCTTAGATTTTGAAAATACTTCTCAAAAGAAGACAACAAATATATGTATATTATACACACACAATTAATAGGTGTAAAGTAGTGTTTTATAATAAGCTTAATTTCAAAAGATTAAAATCAAAGATGGGATGGTTATCAAATAAGACCTACTTTTTTTTTTTTTTTTCCAAAACTTAGTTTGTATTTTTTAGAACAATGGTAGAACGTAGATAACAAAACAAAGAAACTTTGAGTGGGAAGTTTTATAAGTTTAATTTTAAAAATAAAAATAATATTATCAAAATTTACTTTTTTTAGTTTCCAAAAACTAGACTTACATGGTTTTTGAAAACATTAATTTAGAGATAGTAAAATTACAAATAAAGAAACTTTAAATGATTACCAAACGAAGCCCAAACTTAAACATGTATTAAACAAATTATTGATGAGAAAAAATAGTTACTAAAGAGAGTCTTAAAGTTTCATAATTTAATTTTTTTTGCCAAAACGAACTTAGCTCAACGGTGATTGGCACTAAATGGACAGAAATCTTAAAATTTAGATACTAAATTATTAATTTGACCTTTATTATTTCATTAGCAATTTATCGTATATTAAAAAAAATATATTTGTATGGCAGGAAATAATTGGATCATTTATGAACAATTGCATGTTACATTATGCAATATACAGAAACGTATTTCCATCGTGGGCACTTGCAGAGTATTGTAATAAGGTTTCATTGCCATAGTCTTTGCCTTCCACTTAGCCATACAATTTATGTAAACTATTTAATATATTCTTCTTGCTTTCAGCTTTTATGTTTTATGTCATATCCAAATATATATATCTTTTATTTTAATTCGACATACACAATATGTTTTTTGCTTCATCTCTTCATCTTCGTCCTTTCATTTCCATTAATAATATCTTCTGATTGATTCGAATTATATTAGGTCAATTCATATCTAATCCATAAAATTTTTCATTATTTATTTCAACTTAACCCAACCCAAATCGTACGAGTTGAATTGGGTTGGTTATGAAGTTCTTCGGATCATCATCGAGTTATTTGAAAACCCCTCCTAAATAAAAAATTGAAAGTTTAGAGTTTTATAATTTAAATTTTATACCTAAACAGATCAATTAATTCTTAAGCATTTTGAATATGTTGGACTTAAGCATTTAGTTAGCATAATTAATTTAGTGAACCATTCGCATTCTAATTTCCTTAGATAAAATTGGTTGCATTTTCCCAATAGCTAATATGGTTTGTGAAACCAGTCTCTAGAAGACAATATTTGATCTTTTGTGTCTACTATTTATAACTTTGACCCATGCAATTTTAGAATATCAATCACACCACTTGTCCTAAAATTCTTATAAAGCGATGAGTATTTATAGAAAATGTTTGACATAGGATATTTGAAGTGGAGTTTTGGAGTCGAATCGGGTCAACCTATAGGTTAATGGGATTGGGGCATGCCCATACATTTTGTGAGGCTATCCCAATAACGATCTTTGCCAAAGCCAAGAGTCGAATGTTGGGTCTTTAATTCCTTTTCCAGGCTTATTTGGGTTTTGGGGTGCAATTTTGGCTCGAGTCTCATTTCTTTCTTAGTCTAATTAGCGTTCAACTTAACTTGTTGATTATGTTATTTGGTCCAATGTCCTCATGTTAATTTTATGTAATTTTAAATAAATTTAATGTTGTTCAAGATTGAATTCTTCTTAGAAGGGGACTGACCCTAATATCAGCCACTTTGCAATGGTTGACCCTAATATAAGAATAAGCTCTCCCTCCCTCCCGCTAAAAAAAATTAGCAAAGATTGGAGTATGAGCAATGATATTAGACAAACAATCAACATCGTAAATGAGTGCATATTTGGAAGTAATTTTGAAATTGACAAAATCACTTATTTCATGTTTGAAATCATTTCGAAAAAAATATTTTTAATCACTCAAAATCAATTCAATGTTTTAACACTTCTAAACACATTTTTCATACTATTGAAATTGATTTTAAATTATTAAAAACATTTTTTTAGGTGATTTTAAAAATGACAAAAATGATGTTTACCATTTTAAAATCAATCTCAAACATGCCAATAAAAATCGCCCCAAAGTATGGTGCTAGTTACAATTATATCTTCAAACTTATAATCGTAAAAATTGAGCCCCCAAACTTATAAAAGGGTTAAAATTGGATCTCAAACTTACATAATTGTAAAGATGGTAACAATTGTATACATTTATGAGCGTTCAATTTTTATCATTCGAGGGTCTCAATTTCTACAACTATTATAAGTTTAAGTGTACTATCTTACCATCATGCTTCAACGATGATTTTTGCAATTTGCTAAAGATGGAATATCAGTACCTAACCTTTGATGTAGTAATCCCAAGTTCTCAAATTTGATTTAAAATGTGTAAAAAACCAAGCACCTCATGAATCTCANGCCCCCCCCCCCCCCCCCCCCCAAAGGGACAGCAAAGTTACTAAGCATTTGAATTGACAGGGAAAAAGGAAAGAAAAGAAAAGAAAAGAAGCAAATGAATTAATGGATTAAAAAAATTAATTTGAAGCATGTGGAAGGATCATTGTTCAATGAAAATTTCTATTACAAAAAGATATGCATATGACACCTCGAAACACACGTTCACTTTTAATACCTTTTAGTATGGGCAGCAAATAATTTTGGGTTATCTCAATTACTTTCTGTTTATTCTATTAATATATTATCCATTTTCTTTAAACAAATTATTATAATAAAAAAATATACTAAATTATTTATAAATATACAAAATTTTAAAGCTACATCTAAGTATTGTTATTTTCATATAACTTAATTTCTTAGTGATAGAAATCTATCACGATCTATTACGAGAGAAGTCTATCGTAGTCAGTAAAATTTTTATAAGTTGCATCTAGTTTCCTTGTTCTCTTCTTTTTAGTTACACAAATTAATATTTTTTTATTTTTTTTAAAAAAATTGACATATGCCAATTTTTAATTGGGTGGAGAATGGGATGTCGTGTAGCCCGACTACATCTAAGTTATTTTCATAGAAAAATTTGTGACAATTACTTAAAATAACTTAAAATCCAAAAACTCCTATGCAAATGACTCTTTAATAAAAATAAATGATTTTTTGACCTTGAGTGAAAATATCATTTTTGTCTATATATTATAAAAAAAAAAAAATCACATACCATAAATTTGGTTATAGTTCTCTCAATAGTCAATACGACATCTTTTTTTTGGTAAATGACCCTAAATCTTTATTTTTTTTTTTTTTTTTTTTTTTATTCTTTTCAACCATGTGCTTATAATCAATGTTTTGGTACTATAAGAGTAAAAAGAATAATTTCACACCTCAAAAAGTTTAAAAAAGAGGTCATACTATACATAGAAATTTTTAGATTTTAGGTTATTTTGGTTAATTTTAAGAACAATTTAGTGAACAAGAAAAAAAGAAAATGGAGAAGAAAGATTCCGACTAATTAGATGGGGTCTTGTAGGGGATTGAAAATGCTGTCGGACGACCAACTGTTTTGGTTTAGAAAGAAAAATAGTAAAGAACTAAGGTGCTTTTGAAAATTAAAATAAATTCATGTATTTCTTGCGAGGAAGATATGCTCATATCTTATTGTTCTCATAAATAATTCTATTAGCCATTATCTTACAACTATAATCTAACCAAATATATGTCAATGTCAATAATACTTTATAGTGGGGTGTCACAATTTCTCTTTAATATGTAGGAGTAGGGGAAATCATTTTGTCCTTTGAAAATTCTCACTCATAGGAAAAAGGAAAGAATCACGAACTTATGCGAAAACTTTTCCTATTCATGGAACCTTCGGAATCTCTATTATTGTGTAGTTTAGTTGAATTTCACATTTGGTACGACTTGTTTTTGCAATTATTGATATCTCCATGCAAACACATTATAATTGACTTTTGTGATATATAGAATCTCAAACTTTCAATTTTGTGTCTAATAAATTTATGAATTTAGAAATAACAAGTTGATATAAAATAAAAGTTTCTATTCCTAAGACAAAATTTGAAGTTTAGAGATTAGGTCAAGAATTTGTTAGATTTCAAATTTGAAAAATTAAAAGATTTAAAGTTCAAAATTCATTACTCACATGACTCAAAACTTTGGTATGGGAACCAAAAGGAGCATCCCAATGAACTATATTTTATGTTTCATAATGATACCCTAATTCTTTGTGTGAGCATATTATTATTAGTATCGAACATAGATGTATAAATGATTTACATTGAAGAATATAGTTACAAAATTGACAATTAAAGAATACAAAAGAATGTAAAAAGAATATAGAAGATCGATACATAAATTTATGTGGTTTACTAACAATGTGTTAGTTATATCTACAGAACAAAGGGAAAATAATTTTATTAGAGAGAATGTTATAAGATTACATAATGTCACGGAAAATGCATAATGTTTACAGGGTTAGAGAGTTTATATAGTACATTTCTCTAAATTTTATGTAGGAAAGGAAAATATTAAATAATTAAATATATCAAATATCAATTCTAATTAGGTTTAAGATTTATGGCATTCCAACCATAGCTATGTGTATATGTATAACTATTGTTATTGTATGATAATATAGTAATATGTGGCATATATGCATTAAGGATTAATGAATGATTATATAACCATTATATATGAGACCCAAAAAAATGGCCAAAAGAAATTCAAAGTGAGAGAATGAGAAAATTTTGAAACCAAATTGTACAAAATTAAATTTTCAAATTTGGGATATTTCTGAAGTTAAATGTTTGGGAGTAATTTTGAAATTATTAAAACCACTTTTGTCATGTTTAGAATTGCTTTGAAATACATCTTTAATCACTCAAATTAATTTAATGTTTAAGTTTACACTTCGAAATGCAATTTCCATACTATTAAATTTAGTTTTAAAATGATTAAAAGCATATTTAAAAGTGATTTTTTAAAATGATAAAATTGATTTTAACCATTTTAGAAACCTTTACAAACATGCATGAATATTTCATCTTAAGTTCACAGAATTGATAGAGAGGTAAATATGTGGGTTAAAATGAGACTTCTTATATTTATTTTAGTTGTTTGATATTAAGGTGACCAGGCAAGAAACTTGGAGTTGGAGAATGGTAGGGTTAGTGTGAATCAATAAGTCAATATGCTCTACTTAATTTGTATACATAATTTTAAATTAGAATTTTTTTTTTTTGAGCTAAACTCAGTTTGGCATTAATAGTAATATTTAAAGTTTATCAATCTCCAAATTGATATATATATACTTTTTTTGTAATATATGTAGTGTAGTGCAACAGTTTGTAGTTTAATTTTTCATATTCGTGTTCATTCTCGTAAAGAAAAATAATTAAATAATTAATTTTTTTCATATATACCAAAATGAACAAATTTATTTATAAATGTAACAAAATGACAAAAAGTAGTTTATGATTTTCTATTAGTGATAGATGAAAAAAAAAATTTGTTTGTTTGTTTTTTTTTCTTATTATATTTAAAAATATTTCCAACATTTTGGTTATTTAAAATAATTATTTTAAAATAAAATTGTTTTTTTCTTTTTTTTTAATTAATAAAATTGGTAATTGTGTAGGACAAAAGTATATATTTTGAGTTGTTTATCCAATCATGCCCTTAGATGAACAATATAAATACTTAGGGCTTTCACACATATATAATTGATTATAGTATTGTTTCGAGAGAAGTTATTTTAAATAACAAAATTATTAAAAAAATTTATAAATAATAACAAAATATTACCGTCTATTTGCAATAGGCCACGACACTATCTGTGACACAGATAGCCGTCTATCACGACACAAAATATCATAGTCTATCATGACATAGAATATTTTATTGCAGTCTATCATAACACAGCTAAACATAGATAGTAGTCAAATGCAATCTATTGTAGTATATCGTGGATAGATAGTAAAACTTTGATATATTTATAAATATTTTAGTCTATTTTTCTATATTTGAAAACAACCTTGATTTTAAAATATTAACAAGTATGTAAAATTTTAAAAATAATAGAAATGAAAGAGGGAAAAGGATTATGATTGGGTTAATCATTAATTTAAATTAAGTATTAATCATTCTTAAAATGATAGAAATTCCAAAAAGAAAAAGGTAGCCAACTCCATAAACTCCAAATTCCCGTAAGGACAATAAACTAAACACAAATGGAGGGAAGCTTGGCTACCTCTTTCAACTTGCTTTCCTTTTGCTAATTTTAAATTAATTACTGCACATAAATATTTAGTGAAAAATTGAAGTTAAAATTATAAATCTTAAAATTTAGAGATTAAATTAAAACATAATTCAAATTTCAACGGCAAAATTGTAAAACTTTAAAACCTACTATCTAAATTGAAATTAAATTTAAAACTTAAAGATGCCTCTCCTTTAAAACCTAATGTGAAATTAAATTTAAAACTTAAAGATGCCTCTCCTTTAAAACCTAATGACGTAGTAGAAACTAACAACAAAAATAATGTATCTTTTTTCCAAGATTTTTGTTAGTTGCAAGTTTGAAATTTCTATAATTTAGGGTACACTTTTCATATTAAGAAACATACACAATATTTTTTTTTGAAAAATTATTATAAATAAAAAAAATATCAAACTATTTACAAATATAGCAAAATTTTATTTTTTATATGTGATAGACCGTGATAGACATTTATCTGTGTCTATCTCGTACGTGTCTATCTGGTAAAATGATAGATGTTTATCTTAGTCTGTCGCAATCTAGCATAAATATAAAGTAAAATTTTGTTATATTTGTAATTATTTTCAACCGTTTTTCTATTTTTAAAAGAGAAATTATCTTAATGGCAAAACTGCTAAAAATATTTAGCACTCATAGCAAAATACACAGTTTATCACGATCTCTCGAGGTCTATTTTAAAGTGAAATTTTGCTATATTTGTAAATATTTTAGTTTCTTTTACCTTTTTGAAAACATCTCATATTTTTTTAACCAAAATCAATTTAATTAACTTTTAAAAAATTGTTAATTTAATTAAGACTTGTTTAATAAGTATCCAGTTTTCAGTCTTCTATTTTTTTTTATTTAAAAAAAAAATAGGTTTGCTTCAAAATCTATTCACAATTTGCTGTTTTTTTTATTAAAAAAAAAAAAAAAAAAAAAAAAATTTTAAAAAAAAAAAAAAAAAAAAAAAAATTTTAAAAAAAAAAAAAAAAAAAAAAAAATTTTAAAAAAAAAAAAAAAAAAAAAAAAATTTTAAAAAAAAAAAAAAAAAAAAAAAAATTTTAAAAAAAAAAAAAAAAAAAAAAAAATTTTAAAAAAAAAAAAAAAAAAAAAAAAATTTTAAAAAAAAAAAAAAAAAAAAAAAAATTTTAAAAAAAAAAAAAAAAAAAAAAAAATTTTAAAAAAAAAAAAAAAAAAAAAAAAATTTTAAAAAAAAAAAAAAAAAAAAAAAAATTTTAAAAAAAAAAAAAAAAAAAAAAAAATTTTAAAAAAAAAAAAAAAAAAAAAAAAACGTTTTTGAAATCTGTAAAGAAACCCGAAACCAAGAAATAAAATTTTTAAAATCCGTTTACTTGGTGATCGGTTTTTTATTAGTTTTTTTGTGTGTGGTGGAGCCGTGGAGGTGAGGAAATCGACACCAAAGCCCAGGCTGCATGCAATACTTTTTTCTCTTTTTTTCTTTCACTTCTCTTCTTTTCTATGAAAGGCAGTACTTTTGTCTTAGGCAATGATGGTTTTTTCAAATATATATATATATATATATATATATATTATCATGCTTTTCCAATATATTATTTTAATTTTATCCATATAAATTATATATAATAGTCATACATATTAATTAATAATTTATGTCATATTTTATTGAAAGCTAGATAATTATTAAAAAGAATATTCTTGAATTTTTTTTACTTCCTCTCAATAATATACTCATTTAAGTCTCAAATAATAGTGCAATAATACTTGTAAAACTTTAAAGAAAAAAAAAGAAAAGTTAAAAATATTTTGCGGTGAATTAGTATCTAGGGATGAAAATTGACACTAATACTCTTGAATTTTTCATCTCGTAATTTTAATAATAATTTAAAACTTTTTCATCTTGCTCTCTCTAATTCTTAGCTTTCATCAATGTATATAGGTTATAGCACAAAGTAAGAAGAAAAGGAAACCATTGAAGAAATATTATTTCTAATGTTTTACTAAAGTTGTATATTAGTAATTGAGTGAGAGTTGTAATGTGTATGAGCTTTAATATACATAAAAAAAATAACAACTAGTGTCGCAGCGTGATCACCATAAATTCTTACCCTAACATTGTGCCGCCATGCTAAGCATGTGTCTACATAGCATTGCAACGCTCCTTCACATCGTCGTGGCAATTCTTTGATTTGCTGATTTTGATGCTCGATTCTTTTGGCTTTCAACACTTATTTTCTTCATAATTGTCTAAAAACTACTAGTAAACACATAAAATCTAATAAAAACATCCCTAAATTAAGAGGGATAAAAGCACTTTTTGAGTGCTTTTCACCCGAATAATTAGGTTGGGTCAAAAATTCAACCGAACTCACGATCACCCTAAATTATACCTATAACTTTTTTTACGAGATACACTACAAAACATAGAAATAAATAACAATATTTAGAATTTATTCAAACATATATTTCATTATTTATATGGGTAACCAAGTAGTATGAAGAGATGCCAATTTTTTCCTCAATAAATTCTCATTCATTTAAGCACTTCCAAAGTCCTATTCCAAAATTCTAAAACATAATTTTAATTAAAAGATTAATGGTTGGTATTAATCATTGATACAAATTACTAAATTCATTAATCACATTAACCTTATATAGAATCCACTAATATATTTCATCAAGAGTACGCAAAATTATGTTTCCAACAATTAAGTTATAAATACTTAATCAAAGTGAGATTGACTTAGTAATATTGACATCCACTTTGCGTTTAGAGGTTGAAGTTTCAATCCCCACCCCATCGTAGTTGTTTTACTTAAAAAAACTGCAGGAACTTCAAAGAAATAAAATGAAAAAATAAAGGAAAAATTGTATCCCTTCATTCATTATTAATTACTACATTATTTTGTCACGATACCTTCATTCATTATTAATTACTACATTAAAGAAGTTAATAAATGATAGTGGTATGTACTATCATAGTAGGTAGCAATCTTTTTGTGAGATTTATTATATGCAATATTTAATATAAACTTTACATTAATTGGCTATATTATTAATTAATTAATTAATTAAATAACATTAAGTTTAACTCATGTCTAAAAACAATTAATTAATTTAGCACTAACTTATTTATTATTTAATGTTTAAAAATAACTTAATAAATAATTAGCACCAACTCATTCTACAATTGCCTTATTTAAATCAAATAAATTTGAATAAAAAATTCGTAAGGATATTTGTTCAACTGGTCAATGCATGTGTACCTCTTTTAAGGATGGCTTTAAAATCTTTTGATTAATGCACAAATTAACTCATTAATTTCAACAAAAAAACAAAATAGTTATAATGGTTTTTTCTTTGTAATCTTGTTATAAGTTTTGTATAACACATGTTTTGAATAATTTGTTGAAAGCATGTAAAAATAATTTAAGAATAAACGTTGAAATGAAAATTTTGTTAAACGATGAAAATTGTAAGACTTCTTTTAAATACGAGACTAGGAGGATAACATTTATCTGAATTTAAGGTAGAATTTGATCAAATTAAAGAAGGCTTAGAGTATTAAATTGATACAATATGACAAGTGTATAGGTGATGATTGTTTTTTTTTTTTTTTTAATTTCCTTTAAAAAAACATGCAAACATGAATATTTAAATTCTAAATAGGAACCCTTAGCTTTAAATTGTAAATAAAACAAAACATTTAAGATTTTAGATATTAACTTTTAAATACTCAATACTGAATAAAGTGGATATAAAATTAATATAAACATAGTTGAGATCGTATAAGACATTTATTGCCTTTTTAAAATGTTCAAAAGATTTAATGACCACTCATACCTTATAATTGTTGAACTAAAAAGAAAGTTGAGACGTTCAAATAGACGACGAGTATAAGAGTGAATGGAATTCACATTTTAATGAAAGAGGTCGTCTAAAACTATGCAAACATGATTAGAATAAACTTAAAAAAATTGATAGCCACCCGTATTCAGAAAAAAATAAATAAATAAATAATCTGAAGACTCAAAATTAAAAAATTAAAATAAAAAAAGAAAAGAAATGGCCGAATTTTCGTACATGAATTGTATTAGGTTGGAATGAAATTTAGATTTAACACAACCCTCATGAAACCTGTAAATTAATAATTAACTTTTCCACAAAATTATAACAAAATAATAATTATTGTTGTTGTTGTTAATAAGTAGAAACAACAACAAATAAATGTGAAAATATTAAATTCATGTACGAAAATTCGACCGTTTCTTTTCTTTTCTTTTCTTTTTTTTAAATTTTAATATGTTTACATTGTACATATTTTTACTTTAAACTAAATCGAATTAATTTATAACATAAAATATTATATTTATAAAAAAAAAAGTATTATTTTTTTTAATGTATCTTTACAAAGCTTAATTTCCTTTTTTATAATTGAAAATATTAAAGAAAGGAGTGTTGTTTTTATAATTTTTCACTATTTCTTAGACAAATCTAAAAGATATTTTCAATAAAACCATTTGGTTCACTAAAATTTGAAAACATTAAGCTTAATAGCAAAAAAACCCTAATACTCTCTCTTTTAACTTTTTTTTTTCTCCTCTTTTTCTGTAATTATTTGTCTTTCTCTAACTAATATGTGCTCTATAACGAAACTTTCACTTATTTTTGTCTCTCTAACCTTTCCTTTTTCTTCCTCAAAACTTCTCTTTTTAAAGCTTTTTGCTCATCTCTCTAAAGTCACTCCTTAACTTTTCTATTTAAAATGTTCTCTCTCTTCCCTATCCCTATCTATGAAATGCTTGATTTTCTAGCTAAAAAGAAGAGAGAAAAAATTATTATTATTATTTTTTTTAGTGGGGTGGTTTTGGATTTATTTTTTCATTTAATCTCCAGATTTTAAAATATCACGCTTTCAGTCCTTAGAGTTTGAGTTTAATTTCAATTTAGTCCTGAGATTTCAAGATGTTATAATTTTACTCTTAAAGTAGAGTTAACCTTACTAAACTTTACTATTTTTCATCACTATTAAAATTAATGTTTAACTTACTTAGTAGCCATTAACACGAAAGGCTTAAGTGTGTACACTCCTAAAAAATTGAGGTTAAAAGTGTAAATCTTAAATCATACAAACCAACTTCTAACAAAACAAAACAAACAAATTTAAGGTGTGATTGACCCAATGAATGGAGCTAATTGGTTGGAGTTAGAAAGTTTGCGTTTGAGATGTAGAACTATAAGACTAAGTTCTTCTATAATTGTGAAAAGTAGATTAAAAAAAGTAAGAAAGAGTTATTTGATAAATGTGAAAAGTAGAGATATAGGAAAAGATGAAGTTCGTTGGTAAATATGAAAATTATATAAAAATTAAAAAATAAATAAAAATTGCTCGATAAATATACAAGTTCAATCAGTCAAGTTATTTACACCAATTTAAGAAATAAATTTTAAAAAATTAAAAATTTAATAATTAAAAATGTAACATTTTGCAGCTAAAAATAAAATGAAACTAAACTTAGAGGCGAAACTTTTAATTTTCCATATATATATATATAACTTTCTAATTATTTAACGAAACAGAAATGGAAGCAATAAAAATAAAAAAGAATTAAAAAAGAAAATATATAGAAGGGCGTAATGATTATACAGTTGATTTTGGTACTTTCCCTGCCGCTCAATCTCTTGCATCATAATATTATAAAACTATATATATTGGAATAATGATGAACTCATCACAATTGTTCAAACAAAGAAAGTGAAATTCCCAAAATGGACAAACCATTCTCATTTGATTTTGTCTCTCCAATCTCCTCCTCCTCCTCCTCATCCTCCTCCCACAAGAAGCCGCCCAGACTATTCGGAATAGAACTCATCAACGTCCCAGCAGAAGCAAAAGACTCTCCAATCACCCGCCTGTGTGGGAATCTAGGCGACAGACCAATGAGAAGCAAGAGTGGAAGAACATTCCATTGCCAATACTGCTTCAAGGAGTTCGCAAACTCACAGGCACTGGGAGGCCACCAAAATGCCCACAAGAAGGAGAGGTTGAAGCAGAAGAAACTCCAAATACAAGCCCAAAATTCCAGCCTTATTCATCATTACCTTCAAAATTATTTTAATTCCCATTTTGCCCATGATTTTGATGGCTCCCACATCAGCTTCACCTTCCGTACCACCGCCGATGTAGATGACTTCCATCATAATCACTGTACGGTTGCCGCATCCGATCCTGCCTCTGCTGCTTCTCAATTTCATCTCTTTCCATTCCTCTAGTTATAATCACAATATGCCCAATGTATGTATAAGTATAAGGATTTGTTCTAAAATAAATATTTCTCTTCATTTTGTTTTTATTATTATTATTATTATTATTATTATTTTCGTTTCTCATATATCATCAAATCAGTAATATTTTCTTTTTCATTTGATATTTTCTTCTTTAATTACAAATTTAGGGCTGGTTTTTTCCTTTTTAAAATTTGTTCTTTTGTTTTCAAAATTTGACTCAGTTTTTTAAAACAATGAAAAAAATGTAGATGATAAAATAAGAAATTTAAAGACGGAGGGAGAGGGGTTTATAAGGCTAATTTTCACAAACTAAAAACTAAAAATCAGCCCTGTTTAGTAATCATTTTGTTTTTGAAAATTAAACATATTTCTTCCATATTTTTTTATAGTGATTTGCATATTTCTGAAGTACAATGGTTGAATTGCCAAATTCCAAAAACAAACTTTTACAAGATTCTTTGTTTTTAGTTTTGCTTGGTTTTTTCAACCATTGGTAAAAACTAGACAACAAATGAAGAAATTTGGACGTAGAAGTAGTGCTTATAAGCCTAATATTTAAAAATAAAAACAAAAAATAAAATTATTATTAACAAGACCCAAATAATTACTAAATGAAGCTTTAGTTCTTAATTTTGAGTTTTGTGTTCATCCCCGTCCTCAAACTTTCAATATTATAAATTTAGTTTTTGAATTTCACACCAATTTTAAGTTAATATGAATAGATCGATTAATCTTATCCAAACCTAAGTCATAGTTAAGGAATATTTTCATAATTTAACTTCTACTTTTCTTGGGTATTCTTTTTCCTTTTTTCAAATTTAACAATTATTTTATTATAAGTTGTTTACTCTTACATCGAGACTCACTTTTAAAGATTTAACAATTTACAAGTATTGGAGCTATAAATCTTATTGATAAGAAATACTTCTATATATATATATACAAACAAAAATTTAAAAGCAATGTGACTATTTGAGGTTAGGTATAGGGTTCAAATATTACAAACAAGCTCATAACTCATGAGATATATGTACATGAAATTAATAGTTTTATTTCAGTAAATAAAAAAAAATAAAGAAAGATTATAATGAATGAAATATTCTACGTGACATAGCTATAGTACTTATTAACAGAGTTAAAATAAAATGAAAAATTTAAAGGGCAAATGACGTGATTATTCAATTACATATCTCCCATTAGATCATGATGTTTCATCCTTATGGTCTAAATCATATCAATACATGAAAGAATATAGCACTTCATTATGTAACTACTTCGAACTGTCCATTCAAACATAAATATATTGTTAGATTGTGACGTTTCACGCATATATAGTATAAATCACACCTATATTGGTTGGAATGTCAAGATTTGTCAAAATAAAACTAATCTCATCGCTCTAACTTGTAGAAGAAGTGTACTAGGTCGAATTCCAAAGAAACCAATCTAACTAATTTTCCAATGCTAAATTTGCAAAAAGAATAAAATAGAAAGGTTTTGGATTATGAGAGTAAAGTTGAACAGCAAGTAAATAAATGGAAAGGGTGAAAATGCGAACCCAACCAAACTTCCAATTCAAAGGCTTAGTTTGTTCAATTATTGTAAATTCAATCGCGAGCTTAAGATCATCTAATTACTTTCTCAATTCACTTACTCGGAAGAAGGCATGGCAAGTGAAAATTTCCTCTATGTTGGTTGATTTTTGGTTTTTTAAACATGAACATCATTGATTAAAAATGTGTTTTCTAGTAATTTTAAAAATGATAAAAATGATTCTGACGATTTTAAAATCACTTCCAAATATACCCTTAATCCATCATCAAAATCAATTGTAAGTTAGAAGTTAACAGGACACAGGGCACGACAATGTTCCATGTTAGGTTTAACACAACACTAAGTTTTATGGGAGGAGTAAACCAAAGTTAATTAATCTAGATAGCTAAAATTAATTAAGTTCCATTTGTTTAACCCGCAGTCTATCAATATGCAAGTTATATGACTATGGAAAAAGTCAAAAAACATACACACGGGAACCAACTCCTCTCCAACTAAAATCAAGCAATCAATCGTGACAATTAAGTTCTAGGGAATAAAGTTAAAGATGATTAGGAACCAAGTAATGCTTAAGCAGTCTAACCAGTTTTATTCTTGAACTTAATCAATCATGTAATGTTGTAAAAGGGTCACCATGAATAACCAAACAATTTGCACACACAATATCGTGCTTTGATTTGTGCTACCTTAGATCAACACACAACTAAATGTTACGAATTGTGAGTCAATATTAGCAAAACAATGAAAATATGTAAGGGCGATCAATTCAAACATAATTCAAGGCATAGAAATTAAATACATTCAAGAATTACAAGCATTCATGAGATAATAATGTAAATGCAAATCCTCATAACTTAGTACATTGGGTTTCTTCCTCAACCTAAGCAAGAAAATACCTCTTAGCCGCTAAACATCAAGATCTTCAATGATACAAGTTTAAGGGGCTAAGATACATCATAAATGTGAGAAAATACATAAAAGGGAGGAGGAAATAGTGTGGAAATCCGCTAAAGGATGAGTGTGTTGGTGGATGGATCTGACCTAATGCTGAAAAATTCTCTTTTATATTCAATCAAAGACGTTCCAATGTTGAAGCGGTGAGACATTTCCTTATATGAAGTTTTTCATATCTAAGACAACCTTGTAGGGCAGTATCGTAGTTCAATGGGCGTTTTTACCGCAACCTTACTTTCTAAAACCGCAACGCCACAAGACAGCTTTGCGGCATTGTTGCCTGATGAAGCCACTATAAAGAATGCCACCCACTAGCGCCAAGGCGCTTGGTTCCAAATGCTCTGTTTAAGCATAATTTTTGTCCAAAGTCTCAAATTTTGATACCTACAAAATTATAGGTTAAACACATTAAACGGTAGAATAACCTTGAGTTAATCTAAGTAAGATGGCATATTTACGGTGGTATTAATAGTATAAATGGCAAGATTAGGTCCATTTTTTAAAAAAATTTAAAACTAAAAAAAAACCTAGTATTTCCGAGAAATTCCAAAAAATTTCAATTTTTTTTAGTTTTCTAATTAAAAAAAAATCTTAGATCTAGGTTTTTTTTTTTTTTTTTTTTTTTTTTTTTTTTTTTTTTTTTTTTTTTTTTTTTTTTTT
>QLSR01000230.1:1360703-1392613 GCA_031780015.1 Citrullus colocynthis | reverse complement strand
GAAAAAAAAATTTTTTTTTTTTTTTTTTTTTTTTTTTTTTTTTTTTTTTTTTTTTTTTTTAATCCAGTTTCAATTCCAATTCCAATTTTTAGTTATTTTGTTTTTTAACCAATTCTAATTAAACTAACTAAATTAAATTTTAAAAAATGGATTTTTTTTAAGTTTAAAAAAATGAAATTGACTAAAAAAAATTAATTAACTTAAGTTTAAGAGAAAAAAAAAAAAAGATGGAATTGGTTTTTTTCTATATTAAAAAAAACTACTGGAAAATTTCCTGGTAAAAAACTTACTAGAAATTCTCCCATAAGCTTACAACGAAAATTTTCAGTAAGCTTAAGGAAAAAAAATGGAATTGGCTTTAAATAAATACTGTAAAATTTCTTGGTACTTTCCCAAAGGATTTTTACTGGAAGTATCAAGAAATTTTCTAGTAAGGGTTTTTCTTCTCTGTTCCTTCAATTTGTAACGGTAGAAAACTGGAAGACTTTATTAAAAAAATAATAATAATAAATAAAAATTTAAAAATCACTTTTAGTGCTTAAACTTTCGTAAAAGTAATAATTTAGTTCATAAACTTTAGTTTTAAATGATTTGGTCCATATATTTTCAATTTTGTAACAATTTAGTTCCTAAACTTTATTTTGAAACAATTTAGTCAATATACTTTGAAATTTGTAACGATTTAGTCTCTATCATAGAAATTAGTGTTAAGATTTGATGAAATGTTTTGCATAAGTAAACTGATAAATAAATTAGAGACTTAATATTTTTATATTATACAAAGTCTACATCTTCAAATAATAAAAATTGAAATTTAATTTTGATGAATCTGTTCATGTTAGGGACTAAATTATTATAAGTTTGAAAGTACAAGGACTAAATTGTTATATACTAAAATTTATGGGCTAAATTGTTACAAAATTGAAAGTATAGGGGCTAAACAATTACAAACCAAAGTTCATAGACTAAATTGTTACTTTCATGAAAGTTTAGAAATCAAAAGTATTTTTTAACCCAGTAAAATTATTTGTAAAATTGGTTGGTACTTCCCGAAAGTATTCTTACAAGAAGTACCAAGATATTTTTCAATAAGATAACTTTTTTTTTTCTCCGAATTGTTATGGTAGAAAAATGTAATTGATTTTGAAAAAAAATATATATTGTAAAAGACTTTTTTTTGTCCTCCAAATTGTAATGGTAGAAAAATGAAATTGACTTTTAAAAAAATTACTGTAAATTTTCTTGTTATTTCCCGTAAGGATTCTTATGATACTTTCTTATGAGAAGTACCCAGAAATTGTACGGTAAGTTTTTTTTTCCTTTTTAATTTTTTAAAAAGCCAATGTTTTAACTGAAAGTGAAAGCATAACTTTTTTTCATGAAAATGAAGGCAAATTGAAAGCAATTAAACGAACACTTAATTGAGGGTATTCAAGACTTTTCACGATGTGGAATCTTCCACTAGAAATCTAAAAGGATAAGAAAGAAATTTTTGAAAAAAAAAAGAGTTAGTTTTTTCCCATAAAAATACTTTTTAAGTTAGATATAGTAATTTTCTAAGATATGTCATTGTCACCTACACTTATTAATAAAAAATAGTAATAAAAAAATGTGAAGTGTCTCGGTCTACACTTACTTTTGTACAATTCGCTTAAGTGCTTTTTTAATTAAAAAGTATATATTTTTTTTAATATTATATTTTCTTTGTAATCGAGGATATGCTAAAAATGAATATAGCTCTCTTAAGTATTGTTCATCATCAAAATAATTAGTATTGAAGTTATTAAGAAAAAATAGTTAAGTACATCTCAGACTATATTATTTTTTAGTGTCTACAAGAATGTCTAATCACGAGTTGTAAACAAACTTCTCGTTTTTTAAAAAAGAATATGGATAGAAATGGGTGCAGCTGATTATGATTAATATTGTTATTAACTTATTATTGGGGTAAGATAATCGTAATCATTGGCGTTTAAAAAGGAGTTACATAATAATAATAATAAATAAATAAATAAATGTGTTTTGGGGGTTGGAGAAAGGTGTTGAGATTTCTTAGTCAGCCCCACCACACCGATTGCGATTTGTTTCTAATAACAACAATTATTGTCACACTCTCCATTTTCGAATCGCCCAATACAAAAATTAAAATATCAAATAAAATGATGGCTTTTCTTTTATCTAAATAAAAATATAATGCTATTTACCAAAATCCAAACTGTTGTATTATATAATGGGTTAGATTTACAAACGTTTGCTATCCAATAATTCAATTATTTGGGTTGCTATTCCCAATTGATTATCAAACGGATTTATTTGTGTTAAATTTTCAATTCTTAAACCTTGAAATTTTTAGATCTTAAAAATGTTAAATGAAACGTCTAAAATAACAAACAAAATATTTATGAATTTGAAATTGTAGGAGAAAACTCGAATTGTATGAATTGGAATCTACAAATTCTAATTTGTTTACTTGGAAAAGTTGATAACTTATATTCCTTTTTCCTCAATAATAATAAATACGGATCATTCTTTCATTTTTTATTTTTTTAAACTTATCTATATGTGTGTCTTTAATTGTTTTTCTACATTTTCATTTATTTATTTTCAACTTTCACATCAACCATCACAAATTTTCCATCAAAATATTGTAATTTCCCGAATATTTTATACAAAAATTATTTTAGTTAACTTTTCCTATTTCATATTTTTTTTAAAATTTTTTACTACCTATAAATATCCATTATTTCATATTCACTTTCTTCCCACCTCAATTTTCCAATTCTCTCAACTTTTCTGCAAATCTATCAAATTCTCTCTCATTCTATCAAATCCTCTCAGGGTCATTTCTTAAACTATGATTTTTAGCCTCTAATTTACTTTAATTTTCACTATTTAAGTTAAAGTTTTATTAACAAATCATAACGATTTTCATCCATTTTCATTCATTTCTTTAAAGTTTTTTCAAAATTTTCATCAATATTTCAATTAAATTGAGACTTCGACATTTCTAACATTGATAGCCATATAACTTTATGGAAATTACGAGTGTGCAACGGTTGATCAGAGTCAGCTTTTTTACTAAACCACCACTAAACTGACTGGTCAGTTTGATAAATGTTCAAACCAATCTCAAGAGTCAAGTTGCGAAAACCGACGTACGGTCGATCTATTGGTTTAGGTCGGTTTTGTTCTTGAATTTTTTTTATTAAAAAATGTTTGTTTGAAATTTTCTCAAACTGACACCAACTGAGTCCCTCCTCTTCTCTGATAGACCGTCTGCTTTCGGTTCAGTCAATTTTGGTCAATTGGTTCGATTTATGGAAACTATGTCAAACGGATCAAAATTTAGGACATGTTTAAAAAAAATGTGAATATAAGTATATTTTTTATTCATAGAATTTCATTGATTTTTCCATAATTCTAGCGTACCAAAATATCCCTTTCATTAAAATCCAAAGTTTCAAAGGTATCTCGTTATATGTATTGTGTGATTTTTTATTTTTGCATTAAATGATTATTTCCTTAAAAATTGTAGAAGAACTTTTTTTTTTTTCCTTTTTTTTTTCTTTTTTGCAATTAATGTAGAATTAACTTTGCGATTTTTCTTTTCAAATTTACCTCACTCTATATTTTAAATTTAATTTAAAATCTCTTCAAATGGATATTTGTTCGATATTTTCATTCATTGCATTATTTCTCTACTTTTGTTCCTTCCATATATCTTAACCTATCTCTCTAGGTGAAATTGTTGTACACATTCCTTAAATGAGAATATTTGTATCCGTTTCTACATTTTATCGATTTATTATTCAATGTATTAATCTATTATTGGGTGTTGTTAATTGTTATCATTTTTTTCTTTAATGACCGTTTTAATTCATTTTCAATTCATAACCTTTCCTCTATGTCTTCGTATTGATTTTTGCATAGAGTTTTTTTAAATATAGAAAAATTAACCAAACTATATACAAATAAAACATAATTTCATTGTCTATCGACAATAAACTAAACTACAATAAATTATTATATGATAGTAGTCTATCACAATCTATTGATGGTAATATTTTGCGCTATTGTTTGTAAATCTTTTCAAGTAGTGTGATTTAAAATAAGCTTCCCTTTATTTATGCACTTTTTCATTGTAAAAGCACATTTTATGCCCTTTGTATGGTTAATAAAGAATTTTATGGATAATTAAATTTGGGTGTTTTATTCACTTTTTAAATATGCATAGTATACGTTGTATTTAAATTTTGTTAACAATAAATTGTACTCTTGTTTTTCTTTTTTTATATCATTTTTTTAGGATACTTTATTTTAAAGGTAAAATTATTGCAAATATTTTTAAATATAGCAAAAGTCATTGTCTATAAGATAGACACTCATTTACAATGATAGAATACTACCATTCATCTGATAGACAATGATTGACCTCAATGTCTAGACAATGACATTTTGTTATATTTGTAAATATTTTGGCTCATTTTGCTATATTTGAAAATAACCCTTTTTTCACCAAATATAATTGAAATAATTGTTCTTTTTTTATAGTAATTTAAAGTTTAACATACAGAAACACTTTGAGTGTATAACAAACTAAACAACTTATATAAAAACACATTTGAGAAAATGTAACCAAATACACGAGTGTTTTTATTTTAAACAACTTTAAAAAAATGTTTAAATGAAAATGGTTTTTTTAATAACATTAGTCAATTGACCATCTTGGGTTGGCCTAGTGGTAAAAAATGAGATATAGTCTCGATAAAAGGCTAAAACAGGTTATGAATTCAATCCATGGTGGCATCCTAGGAATCATATGAGTTTCCTTGACACCCAAATGATCTGTAGGGTCAGCACATATGGGGATACTAAATTTTAAAATATCCTTCCAAAGAAAAAACTCCTAAAATCAAGAAAATTATATTACGACAAATATTGCAATAATGGAATATAAACTAGATTTAATAAATATTAAATTTAAATTAAATATTTTAATTACAAAATCATACAAATTTTTAATAAGAGAAAATGTATTATAAAATAATACAAACATTTTTCTAAAATTAAGGGATATATATCATATTTGTTAATGAATAAAATAAAAATCATTATATGAGGATATACAATTAATGATGACAAATAATGAAATTAATTATTATTTTTTTAAAAAATATCTCCAAAATTATTACTAAAAATGTTTTAAATTACTTTTAATATTTCAATTACAAAATAATAGGAACATTTAATAGGAGAGAGTGTATTACAAAGTTAAAATTGTCTAAAAAAATTTTAAAAATCTAGTTATGAAATATAATGGAAGTTTAAGACACTTGTAAAATATTCTTTGTGAAGTAGTTTAGTTTTATAAATCTTTCAAACAAATAGGAATTTTTGTACAAATAGCTTCTTTTCAGGGGCTCAAATGAGTTTTGACCCACCTTTTGAAAATGTAAGTTTTTTGGCTTTATGTATATGCAATCACTAGTTGAAATTACCCAAACCACCAAAATACACATATGATGGGCCAAGATTTCGCTCCCGACTCTTGAATCTTGCTCCTCCATTTCCTCCTTCTTAATTCTCTTCTCCAGTAAAGAATCTTCTTGGTACTCAATTCTCGCCCTTGCTACTTAATTCATGTTTGTCTTTTTCATTTTTTCTAAAAAAGTTGCAAATCGAAAAGAATTCACAAAATCGGATGTAGAAGAAGAAAAAAAAGCGATTAGACCGGTCTAACTATAACTTCTAGTTTGAAACCAACGAAGAAGGAAAATCAATGGATTAAGAAGAATAAAGGCAATTGTAGATTGGGTCAAAAGAGAAAAAAGTTGAAAATCAAGAATCGACAAACACAAATCAAGAAACAAAGACTACACGTGAAATTTTGATCTATTTAGTAGTTTCACCCAACAATAACGTAAGAAAAATGTGAGAAACGTAGATTTTTAAAAATTAGATCATACCTTATTTGAGTCTCGAAAAATAGATAATGGGGGCTAATTTTCCAAAAAGAAATTAAAGGTTAGTATAGTTGCTTGCTTGTAGCAATAAGAAGAAGGCTAAAAGCGTAGCGGGCGGTGGTTCGTGAAACGAAAGAGCCAAAGAAGGGCGCAATACGCGCAAAAAGCGAATTGGTTTGAAACTTTGAATTTTCATTTTACCGAAACAAACACAATCTACACCTAATCTGAAATCTCTTCCTCCTCCTCCTCCTCCTCCTCTCTCTCTCTCTCTCTCTCTCTATGTGATCCAAAGGGCAAAAGCTTCGGCTGGATGTCCATGGAATTGTTCTCTGTTTATACGAGCTGACGTTGTTTGGGTTGGTCGAGAGCAAATTCCATGGCCAAATTGCAGTTGCAAGCTCCAGTTTTTGTCTGAAAGAAGTCCCAGCTTCAGACGGGAGTTTTAGGGTTTTGTTTTCAAAGAAAAAATCCCTTCCGTTTCCCAGAATGCCGGCGCACGGATCCAAATCCGAGAAGCAAGATGCGGCGGTGTTGCACCGTCGAGATCCGTATGAGGTTCTTGGTGTCTCCAGGAACTCCACGGATCAGGAAATCAAAAGCGCCTACAGAAGAATGGCTCTCAAGTAGGTTTTAAATATCGATAGTTTACCTCTATTTGCTTCATTTTTCCAGTTTTATTCATCTGGATATATTTGTAGTTATTTGTCATATTGGAACTTTCGAATTCGTATAGTATCGTTTTCCTGAGCTTTATTCTCAAGGAGACATGGAGGGGTATAATTTTTGCTTTTTTGGTCGGATAAATATCACGTAAAGTCATATTTAGATTGTTCCCCAAACTAGTGCACTTTAGCCCTTTACAAGAAGGACAGAGTAGCTTTGAATCACTTCTAAACATCGGGTTAACGGCTCACCGATACCTAATAGTAGCACTGCGAATTGCTTATTCTACCCCTCCCAACAAGTCGCAATGAGTTTTAACAATCATAAGTATGGAGCTTTCTGTTTCCTCGTTAATCCTTAATTTCACTTTAAGCCCGATACTTTCAAGTTAGGCGGTTGTTAACAATTGTTCAACAATGGAAAATCTTTCAGAAAATTGTCCATCGAAGGCTACTTTTGTATTTGATTTTAAATTGTTGTACAATTTTCATATTTGTAACTTGAACCATCTCATTATCTTGTTCACGGAGTGGCATTTCCTATTTTGTATGTCAATTTCGTTATACAATTACCATATACCAGTTGATGGTCTTTATACAAATAGCATTCCTTAGTAGATTGGGTTTATAAAAATCTGAATTTATCGGAATGCTGATATGATCTTCCCTCTACTCGATAGCTTGGAAAGGAAGTATTTAGAATTTCCGAAACAAACTAGTGAATTTTATTTGTAGTACGTCCAAGCACTTTTATAACAATTTATGTAATCGCCATTGTTAGTCACCCCAACCAAGTTTTCTGTGCTTTGCTTGAATTGAATGTTGTCTATGAAGTATCATGTCCCTTGATTCAGACCACAATTTCCTGTGAGCCCCAATATTTCCTACTACTTTCATCAAATTTCCTCTTCCTTTTTTTCTGATGTACTTTTATGTGTGTTACTCAATCTTTTCCCTGCCTAATGAGTGATTAAATTCTGTCAGCTAATAAGTATGCGTACGATGTTACACCTTAGAATGGTAAATAATGGGTCTTTATTGCATTACTTCATTGCACATGTTATTATATCGAAGTGGTTTACTACATATGTTGACAACCTCATGAAGCTCTAATTTTAAAACCAGGTATCATCCTGACAAGAATGCAAACGATCCAAAGGCTGCTGACATGTTTAAGGAGGTCACTTTTTCCTACACCATTTTGTCAGATCCAGAAAAAAGACGACAATATGATGCTGCTGGCTTTGAGGTGAAATATCATTTTTGTGGATTTCTGCATTTTAGGAAAGCTACTATGTTTAGATGTGTGACTGCTGTACTTTGGGATAGTGATGAACTTGGAAGTTAACGATTTAGCCAAACCAATTTAAAGTTCATTTTTTTATTAATTCCCTGTTGACAAAACAATTAAATTAGTAAACTACTGTAGGAAAAACAATAAAATAACATATCTAATCATGAAGTTGCTAAACCTTATACAGCAAAGACAAATTAAAAAATGATTAAATAAATGAATAAAACTAAGCAAAAGCCTTTAGGTATTAGTCCCTACTCCCTAGCAAAATGACATGATGTAGTCTAAGAATTGGAAAGTGTTACAATCCTCTCCGCATGTCCCTTTTCCATATCACCTGGTCTTCTGCACCACCAGCAAAATCCTTGAGAAAGCATTTGAAAATATTCTATAACTCGTCCTTCATATGAGGAACAACAGTTGGTGCGGATTACAGCAGATGCACTACCTAAATGATCTTTTTGTTTTGTTTTTTTCTTATTTTTTGTTAAGTGACTAAATGGTCTAATTATTTATAAATTCCATCTGTAACATTATATTTGGTTTGTTTATTTATTTATTTGTTAAGTTAGAAAATAATTTAAAACCAGAATTAGTTATTTGTCCTTTTTTATTTTACTTGGTTGGAAAATTTTTATTGTATTTATCAGAAATAAATTAATATATTAAATTTAAGATGCCATTTAAATGATAGAGAACTTATTAAGATGATTAATGTATTTATTACATTGTTGCAAAAGGAAATAACTATTGAAGTAGGGATGAAAAAAAAATCAAAAGCTTCTTCCTTCAAACTCCTACATACATTGAAAATTTTAAACTGGACTGGACTTTCTAACATTACTAAATACCCTTCTAGACGATTCTGTATATTACAGTTCATTTTTGCTTTCCATTACAATATGCGTTTCTTCTAAATGAAGAAAAGTAATGTTACCTTTGCTTAGGCCGTTGAAACAGAAAGCCAAGAATTGGAGCTAGATCTTTCAAGTTTGGGGGCAGTGAACACCATGTTTGCTGCCCTTTTTAGGTATGTTTATCCCTGTTTCTGCAAATCTTTATCACTTCATAAAATGTTTAAGCCCATGTTTTCTAAATTGTACATGCTGCTTTATATTTTTATCCATCCTTTCATTGCAGCAAGCTTGGTGTGCCAATTAAAACTACTGTATCAGCGACAGTTTTGGAAGAGGCACTTAATGGGGTTGTGACTGTTCATCCACTTCCATTGGGCACTCCTATTTCTAAAAAGGTGCACTGTTGTACTGAATGTTTAACAACCATTTAGTTTATTGGTATGCTTATATAGGTTTCTGTAATTTTTACAGGTTGAAAAACAATGTGCTCATTTTTATTCTGTTATGATTAGCGAAGAGGAAACACAGGGTGGACTTGTTTGCCGAGTTCAATCACCTGATAAAAGCAAATTTAAGGTCCAACTCCAATCATAACTCTCTGGAATACTGTTTGTCTATAGAAGTTTCTCGCTGAATATTTTTTTCCTGAGAAAAATTGAGGTCTTTTGTCTTTGCCATGATTATACTGACTTTCATGCTCTTGCCGCATTTCCTCCTTTTTCACTTTAATGATTACTGAATTATATGGTTTATAACTGTTTCAGATAGGCAAAGAATACAATGAAGTTTAAAATAAATAAATAAATAGAATTGCATTTCATCTTACCCTAATTATTTTCTAAATTTTTCATTCATTTTTTTATGTAGTTATTGTATTTTGATCGGGAAGAAACTGGTGGATTAAACCTTGCTTTACAGGTAATAGCTTTTCTAGTAGATATTACTTGTTTGTCATTTGTTCATCAGTTAACTATTTATTGCTGCAGAATATTTCTTTTAGTTTTGAGATAGAAGTTTAGGTTTTTGGTTATTACTGTAACCTTTCTCTGGATAGAAAGGGTAAATTCATATACATGAGTTGTTCCATACCCTGATAGTTTTGAGTTGGATAATTTTGGTGATTCTATTTTTTATTTTCTTTACTTTGATGGTGATTATTGTTAATACATTTTGAACCATCCTATTTATGTGTGTACCTTCTTTTGCTTCACCATCAGTGAACCTCTTCAAACGTTTGCATTGAAGCTCAGTACTTGACATGTTGAATTCTTGTCATATTTGTAGGAGGAAAGTACAAAAGTAGGAAAAGTCACATCTGCTGGGATGTATTTTCTTGGTTTCCCTGTATATCGGTTGGACCAAACAGCAAACTCGGTAAGCCAACTATAGATTAATTGCTGAGATCGAGTTTGATATCATATTTGTTCTCTATCTGATAATTCAAAAAATAAAAAATATGTTCAATGACCATTTCACAGAATTTGTTCTCATACAAAAAGGGAACAGAAATATTACCATGATCTCACAAAGGAAACAGAAATACATATGACAACTATTTCTGTCTAATTTTATAACTTTTTGAATGAAAAATGAAATTGCTTCTGAGAGTCACCTTAAAAATATGCGACTATTTGAATTAGGATTCTGTACCATCTGAAATGCAGTGATCCTCTGGAACATGCTACTGCATTGTCTATCTCACCAGCGTGGGAGGAAAAATTTTAGCTGAACATGCTGTTGTATGACCATAAAATTCTACAATTTGTTTGTGATGGTTAATTTTATGGATATGTAATGTTTAAGTGATTAAGGAATACAGACTATATGTAATTGAGGAAAAATGGGAATACAAACAGGCAATAATTTCAATGACTTTTTTGTATAATTGGAAACGAGAGCAGTGCCTCCTCCAATTCACAAGTCTAAGAGCCTTTGAAGGAGAAAGAGAGAAGTTTAATCAGGAATTCTATCAAGTATCAAATGCACCTATGCTCATTAGGATTTTATTGATCTTTTCAGATGACTGCCGCTAAGGATCCAGATGCTGCCTTTTTTAAAAAGCTAGATGGATTCCAGCCATGTGAAATAACTGAATTAAAGGCTGGAACTCATGTCTTTGCAGTCTATGGTCAGTTTTAATAGGTTTTGATATTCAATTAATAGTTTGGAATACAATATTGTTGTTTGATATTCTTTTATGTCGACCTGATGGCCTTGCATTCTCTAGGTGACAATTTCTTTAAAAGTGTGAGCTACACAATTGAGGCCTTTTCTGCAGCGTCGTTTGGTGAAGAGAAGGAGAATCTTAGAACGGTGGAAGCTCAAATTTTGACCAAAAGGGTGGAAATATCCAAATTTGAAACAGAATATCGTGAGGTCCAGTATTTAATATTGAGCTCTGACTCTGTAGAACTATATGAAAGCGTACTAATAATTATTGGAAATCTCAATAGGTTCTGGCACAATTTACCGAGATGACTGGTAGATACACTCAAGAAATGCAAGTGGTAAGTTCAACTCGAAGATACAAAGAAGTCTTAGCTGCCTAGTGAATATACTTTCAAAATGATTGTTTCTTTACAACTGGCTGCTCTGGCTCCTTTTCTCTACAGATCGACGAGCTTCTCAAACAGAGGAATGAAATTCATGCCTCCTACACAACTGGTCCTCCAATAAAACGGAGTAGGAGCCGAATTAGGGGTTCCTTTAAGGATGCGAAAGAAGACGGCCAAATAAGGGAGAGGAAATCTACAAGGGATAGGCCTAAGAAGAAAAAATGGTTCAATATCCATTTAAAGGTTGAGAAAAGAAAATCTTGCTAAAAGAGGTGGAGAAACATAAAAGAATGTTCCCTTCCAGCATATTCACTACTGTCATGTATTATGGCCTTCATCAACACTCTTCTACTCACCTTCAATATTGCAGGGAAGGTGAATCTTTTCCCCCCCAACATAATTTCTTTTGGTTGCATTCGGATTGATTTGGTATAATCAGAGAAGATACGAGACTCGAGAGTGGGTAATAGCCTGACCAGAGTGCTATATCATATTGAGTATGACCCTGAACCACATGGGCATGCTGTGGATGACAACTTGTCTACAAAGATTCTTTTAGTTGGATCCTTTCTCCAGCAAAAAAGCACGCATGTAAATTGTATAATTTATTTACGGAATCCCATCGCTAAACTGCTGTTTGTGTCATATAATTAAGTTTTGTGAATAGCAATATGAGCTGGATTTCGCACCACCCAAGGCTGAGCTGTATTCATGGAGTTCAATGTGCTCTTATGAATGTTAATGTTTCTCTTTACTGTGGCCAGGCTTGCGATTCTCCTATTTCATCTTCCCCCCATTCCATCGGCGATTCCAGTAGGCAACTTTTCTGGACGTTTCCAACTCCTCTGTGCCAGTATTTGCTAAAAATGTCTTTTTGATTTGGTATGATTTGTTCATGCATTTGGTATATCTTACAATAGAATAGTCTCATAAATGTTCGAAAAGGGTTTCGGAATTGAATCATTGGCTAAAGAAATAGGTTGGAAATAGCTATAGATTGAAATTGAAAAAATGGAGCATTGTTAAGGGGAGGTTTTTGTTCATCTTCTTTTTCATGGTTACAATCAATTTTGCAATCTTGGTTCTGGAAATTGCATTTTGAGTCTTCCAAGGACCGAAGCTGAAACATTCCTTTATCGAGCTCCATCTCTTTTATTGGAGTTCATTGTTCTTATTATTTTCATGGAGATAACAGAAGGGCATTGAATCTTGAGAGAGCTGACTTTTGGACTTCAACTAGCTTAAAGACTACATGAGTGTTAATAACCTGAATTTTTTTTCTTTAAAATAACTAAAGTTGTTGATTTGATATTATCCATTGAAAATATTGTAAAAGATAATACAAATTAAGTTAAAAAACAATTTTGGTCTATAAACTTTCATTTAAATAATAATTTAGTTTGTGAACTTTAATGGCAATGATTTAGTCCCTATAATCTCAAAGTTGTAAGAAGTTAGTCCTTAAGGTTGAATAAGTAACAATTTAGTCTCTATACCCTCAAATTTGTAATAATTTAGTTCTTATTGTAGAAGTGTCAACTTTATTATGTAACAACTTAATATTTATAGTTTATGAAAAAAAAAGTTATTATCGATTAGTTTATTGATAATATTTTTCATATTAAGGACTAAATTGTTGCAAATGGTAAAGTATAGTCTAAATTATTGATTATAAATTTCAAAGACTAAATTGTAATAGATTTGAAAGTACAGACATTATATCGTTACCAAATAAAATTTAGGGATTAAATTGATATTTTTTTAGGGACCAAAATTGATTTTCAACCTATAAATTAATAAAGCGATAATGCAATTCAAATAATCTATTAGTCATGTCCTTTAAAACCAAACATTTGAAACATAAATATTCATAGATGCAAAAAACATGCTTCTCTTGGTCTCCATAGCATATGAACTAAAATGGTCAATTTGAAACACGGTCAATTTGGAAACCAAAGGTCAATTTTCCATTTCTCTTTTATCTCCAACCATTTTCCTCCTAAGAAATAAGGATATACTATATCTTAGAAATTTGTGGCCCGTTTAGGAACTCATTCATTTTTAGTTAGTGATTTCTTAAAAAGAGTGTTTGATAAATTATATCATTTCTTGGTTTTTAGATTTTTTAATACGGTTTTTAGAATCTTGAAGAGAAATTGAAAACGAAAAATAAGTTTCCAAAATCAAGTTCCCCTTTAGCTCGTTTTTGGTTGAATCTTCATTTCAAAGTGCCCTACAAATCTTCATATGCTCACAAGCAAACAACCTGCCAGCAATCCCCATGGGCGGCCATGTTTGCTTCAACAGCTGAGCCGGTAATGATGTACGTAAATGAGAAGAGGAAGCTCTTATGATTGTGCAACCGCTGTTTCAATTGGGCCCTAAACATTCCCTTAAAACATTAAAAATGTATGTTTTGAAAACTCAAGTATCAAAATAACATATGAATGAAGTCAAAACTAAGAAAGTAATTGTACCTATCAAAGAAATAAAATAATTACAAACACTTATATTTCAATATCATATGTTTGAATTTAAGTATTATAATAATGAAATGATATTTTTTATCAGCATAAATTGAATGGAAATAAATCACATGGGTAGGAAAATAAAATATTATCTTCAATGATCATTTAATTTTTAATTTTTAGTTTTTAAAAATTAAGTCTAGACACACCCTTTCACCTCTAAATTTCTTGTTTTATCATCTATTTTTTACCATTGTTTTCAAAAACTAAACCAACCAAGCGAAGTTTTTTGAAAAGTAAATAAAATATTATTTTGAAAAGCTTATTTTCAAAAACTTGTTTTTATTTTTGAAATTTGACTTAAGATTTCAATTTTTTTTTTAATAAAGATACAAACTATTATAAAAAAATGAAGAAAAATAAGTTTAATTTTCAAAAACTACAAACCAAATAGTCGCTAAAAAAAAAAGACAAAAAAATTCAATAAATGGGAAATAATGGAAAGCTTAAATTGTTAGTTAGCCATATGACACCATGATTTATGGACTCGGTATATACTACTAAAATTTTATAAGTTTCTACAATATTAGAATATGGTTAGATAAGAATAAAGGTAGAAAATAGTAAGAAGATGTAATTCTGAGAAGAATTTGTTAAAAACTAGGTCTCATAAAGGCATGTGTTGAGGAAGATTCAATTTGGTGCTGAGCAAGTCTACAACTAAAATCCTCTGCTATTATTTCTTTAAATGGGTTAAAAGTTTATTCTTTTCAGTTCTGCATTGATATTTATTAAAGCCCTTCCTAAGATATGCAGTAAAATCAGCCTAAAATTCATGCGTGATATAATTTTGGATAAGACTTTCTTTTTAAAAAAATAAAAAATAAAAAAGATTTAAGCAAAATTTTAACATTTCTCATATATATGTAGAAATATAGACTTAATACTCCCACAATTTGCAAAAACCAATTAAAGAATCTTTAATCCTTCAATGCATGAAAATAACCTATACATTCATGTTGAAGCCTCTATGAGCTCTCACTTGAACCACTTTATGAATAAACCACAAATTAAACGAACATGATAGCTTTTCGAAACCTAAACGAAAGTACAGAAATGATCAAATAACTAAAAATATGTTCAAACTAAAATTGTTTTTCAAAATTTTCATGTAACATATAGTTACGTAGTAATAAGTTAGTAACAAAAAAATGACTTTTGAGAATACCAAACCACTTTGAAAAAGAACACTCAACTTCCAAAAAGTATTATACACATACTCTTGGAAGTTGTCTCAAACACACTCTAAGACGTTTGTGATTCTCTTATCAGGAACTTGAAACTTCTTTTTCAATCCAATAAGAGTAGGAGGATTCAAATCATTAATCCATTAACACATCTATATGCCAGTTGAACTAGGAAAAGAACTTTTTATAAGCTTGGTAGATTAGGTTCGAAACAATAAAGAATAGAATAGAAAAAATATATATATATATGATACAATTTCCTATTCCTCTCGACGTCAAAATTTCAAAGCTAGTCCCTTAAAGAATAAAGCAAGTAAAACTTTGGGGGAGGGGGAAGAATTCAAGTAAATATTTGGTTTCACAAAATGCATGTAAATTCAGCATATATTGTATGGAAGGAAGCGCTCTAGTAAGAAATACTAACTTCCTTTTCACACATCTCATGGACATGATCTCTGGCATCTGTTAAAGCACTCTGCAATGAGATCACAAAACGTCAATAAGACAAAATCATATCATTATGAGATGAGGATGAAGAAGAGATGGTGATAATACAACCTGTCCAAATTTGGTCAGGAAGTTATTGGCAAGATTCAAGGATGTAACTGCGATGTCCTCATTCGCTTTGAGTGCTTGAGCAATGGCAAAAGCACCCGGATCCTGTATTCCCAAATTAGAACCAAAGTAAGACAATATGAATGTGGACAATCGGTGTTGGGATGGGACACGAATAAGGTCGAGAAGCATGTACCCTTATTTCATTGAAACCTAAATCTAGTGAAGTTAAAGCTTCATTAACCACTTTCAAGCTGCGAGCAAGGCAAGTTGCACCCTGAAATTAATTGGTCGGGAAAGGAAAGAAATTCTACTATTAGATGAGTACTACTTCGATTCCTACTAATGACCACAACACGACGACAGATACATACCTCGTCCCGGAGACCATTGCCCCGTAAATCCAAGACGGATATTGTAGTATTATATTTCAGAGTTTCAGCAATTAATTCAGCACCCTTTGGTCCTATCTGCAGATCAATTTTTACAAGAAATGAAAAAGAGGCATTTTTTTATGACTTATAGAGCCGACCAATCACATCCTCTACCTTACACCAACCAAGCTTGAGATTTTTTACATTTCCATGGAACTTCAGCACCTCAGATAAAGCCTTCGCTCCTTCTGGTCCAATGGGATTATAAGCAATTTCCAACTGTGTTTGTGGGTGCAAGACAAAGATGAGGATAAATCTGTTCATGTCAAAATATGATAGAAGTTAAACATTCTCAAATGCTAGATGGCTCACGGTTGTGATGGCATCATTGTCCTTCAATGCTTCGGCGAGCTTGCTAATACCCTCACCATGTATGTTATTCCCTCCCTGCAAAATAAACCCCACAAAAAATAGCCGTCCCATCTTAAATTTATAGTCAGGAAAGAGAAAACAACATATGAAAACATACAGAGAAAATGGCTCCTCACCAGATCTAAAGTTTTTATTGTCCGATTTTGCTTTAGAGCATCAGCAATCTTTTCAGCACCCTGGAGAATAAAAATGAATTTTGTAAATAATTTGATGTCCTGCTGAATATACGTACATACATATATATATATATATACACATATACACTGATTGTAGTTTCAATTTCTTAAGTTGAGCACACTAAAAATCTAGTATTTTCATTTTGCTCAATCTCAATAATTTACTTTGTTTCTCACATAATAAAATTAAAATAAATTAACACTACAATTGATATAATTATAGTTTGATTTTCTTTCTTTGTCCTTGGCACTTATTTTCCCATGAAGATCAACTCATGGAATAGTCATGGGCTTGGAGATGTTTCCAAAAGGGTGGCTTCAAAGAAATTAATTCAGCATAGCAATCTGAATTTGGTATTAATTCAGGAAACAAAAACAGAACTTTTGATAGCCAATTGGTTTTTTTCTTAAAGGAAACATAGCTTTTCATTGATATAATGAAAAGAGGCTAATGCTTAATATTACAAGGAAGCAAAATACAATGAAGAAATAGTAAGACATCAACAGTACAATACAGATCAACGATCAAACAGATTATGGATTATTAATTTGGTAAAGACTATTCGGAGCTCCAATTAGCTGGGTGAATGTTGAATCTTGAGGTAATCTGGAGGATTATTAATGATGTGGGATGACAAGTAGTTGAAAATTCAGGAATTTATTAAAAGAGGTTATTCCCTTTGTTAAAGCTCCTTTTTTGCAAAATAAATCATGGTAGATCACTAAGATTTATGGGCCAAATAACTACAGAGAGCGAAATTATCTATGGGTTGAGTTATAATCGTTGTATCTTTATATTGCATAGGGAGACTTTATTATCACTTGATGGGTAACATGAGAGACTTCCAGGAAGAAGACAAACTAAAGTAATAAGGATATTTCAATAATCAGATTGCTGAGCTTATGGAATTGCCTTTGTCTAATGGCAAATTTACATGGTCTAAACTTGGCGTCGATTCCACACATTCTCTAATTGATAGAATTTTTTTTCCAAAACAATGGGTTTCAATGTCTGAAAACTATAGGAATCGTGCCTTTTTCATATCATTACCCTTTACTTCTGGAGGCCAAAAGTTTTAATTGGGATCCTTCTCCATTTCGGTATTACAATAGTTGGTTGAAGCTTTCAGATGTGGCAGCATTGTTGACCAGTCTCTTTGATTCAAGATTCATCAGAAGGTTGGCCTGCATACGTTATTACTTCGAAACTTAGAAATCTGAAGAAAGCAATCAAAGGTTGGCTTGTTGATTTTGAAATAAAGAGAAATGGCAAGGAAAAAAAAGTCTAAATGGCAGAAATTGCAGCAATAGATGCAAAGGCGAAGGAAAGTCCACTTTCTCCTTATAAAGTTAGTCTTCTTCTTCAGCCAAAGGTGAGCATCTGAGCCACAACAGAGAAAAAGAATTTAATTTAGAAAGGTAAACTGAGAAGGGGAACGAAGGTCATTCGTAGATTTCTTGCGATGAGAAAGAGCAAACTTTTAATATCTGAGCTTCAAACTACTAGTGGTGTTTCCCTTCTTTCTTATAGAGAAATTGAGAAGGAGATCATAGAGTTTTTTTACATCTCTATTGAAAGAATCCAGAAAAGAAATTTGTTCTTAGAAATTTAAATTGGGTATGGTTTCTTCAGCTCATAATACCCTGTTGGTTAAACCTATTTCTGTGGACAAAATTTGGCAGCAATAACTTCTCTTGAAAAAAAGAAAGCTCCGGGGTATGTAGATTTACTTTGGTTTTCTATAACAAATATAGGTCTCTCTTGACGAAAGACTTCCTAAGTTTATTTAGTAAATTTCATCAAAATGGGAAGGTCAACTCTTGTATTAAAGAGAAATTTGATTTAGAAGAAACAAAGACTTTTGGCCAATCAATCTTACCTCATCTATCTATAAATTCCTAGCCAAAGTGTTAGTTGAGAGATTTAAAATCATACTGCCTTCGATCATATCTGCATTTCAAAGTGCATTCATCGGGGGACGGAAAATTTTGGATCCCATTCTTATTGCTAATGAAGTGGTGGGAAAAAACAGGATTAAGAAGAAAAGGTGGATCTTGAAGCTAGGTATTGAGAAAGTCTTTGATTGTGTGCCCGAGTCATGTTTCTTTTATCAAGAAACAACGATTTTATTAAGAATACAAGAGGGCCAAGAAACACGAACCAGCAAATAGTATTGATACCATGGACAACATTCAAAGAAGATTTCCTAGTTCGTTTATCTCTCCAAACTGTTGTATGTAGTGCTGTAAAGATGAAACGATCAACCACCTGCTGCTTCATTAAGAAGCACAGACATCGACAACAACATGCACATGGTGACACGTCAATTTCCAAAAAAGTAGGACACGACACTTTTTTTTTTTTACAAAAGTAAATATGTGTGCATATTATGACGTGAAATATTGCCTTCAAACATCGGAAAACAATCATACAATTCATGAAAAAGATAATAGATAAGATGACCAACGTTACAAAATATTCAAGTCCCAATAACTACAAAGTAGAATCAAACAAGCCTTCCACATATTTTCCTCATTCTACAAGGAAGAATCGGCTAGTTGCTGATCGTGGGTTTGAGAGTTGTGTTGTACAACTGTGGAGACAGTGTGGTCAAAAACCTAGATTTTTAAAATATATGGGCTAAACAATGAACCTTAATGTGCTTAAATGAGCTTTTGATCGTGGGTCAAGATAGTGTGTTGTGCATTGGCTTTTTCTAAAAGAAAAAATAGCATAACACATGTCCTTGGCGTGTCGGAAAATAAAAAATAATATAAAACAATGGACACTTCAACTGGCATATCAGACACATGTCGGTGTCTGACACCAACACCCAACAGAACTAATGTATTTTCTCACTGTTGTTCGTTTTCTAATTTATTTGAGTCTTACCCTCCTTGTGATATTTGTATCAATTTGAGTGCTTTTATTCAATATTCATAGGATTCTTTGTATTTGTATTGGTTCTCCTTGTTTTTCTTCTACCTTTTTAGGAGTTTGTATATGGACAAGCCTGGCTTGTTCAAAAAGAAACTTGTGATCTTAGCCTTGAAAGGTTTTTGCCAACATCAAAATTCAAGACCAGGCTTATCTGAGTTATTATCTATGAATGGTTCATCTCATAGACCGTCCCTCACAGATGGCAGTGGCTTCCAGCTGCATTTGAATCTCTCTTCCTGTTCATAGGGATTCTTTTATTCTGCTTTTTTGCTTTGAGTTAGAGAGAAAGTTCAAGAAGTTTCCTGCTATCCTGAATTTGTGAATCAAGCTTTCGTATTTTATATTTATTCAACAACTTAACAGAATACTTAGAGCTCGTAAGAACTTCAAGAGTAGGAGCAATTTAGAAGCTACGCCCGTTACCACATCAACAATATCATTCATGTACAAATTCAATAAAATTAAGCTCTTAGTTCTCTATTCATAAACTTAACAGAATACTTAAAGCTTGTAAGAAATTTAATACTAGGAGCAATTTTAGAAGCCACGCCTGTTACCTCATCACCGATGTCATTCATGTACAAATTCAATAAAACCAAGCTCTTAGTTCTCTTAATGAATTCGGCAACATGAAAGACACCTTTGGCAGTGATTGAGTTGTTACCAATGTCAAGAAGTGCAAGTTTTCCTACACAGAAAGTAAGAATGTTGATGAAAGCATAAACGTCAATAACAACCAAAGGAACCTAGAATGGTATATGGCACACCTTTACGTGAAGATAAACCTGAAATTAGAGCACGCACCCCTTCGTCACCAATTGAATTTCCATTCAGATGAAGTTCCTGCCAATTAAACAAATTTTAAAACATTCAATAAGGGGGTGTGTGTCAATTAAACAAATTAACCATATTTATATCTACAAATGCTAGAAAGCAACTTCATGTTTTTTTTTTTTTTTAATGAAAGGAACTTGACTTTCAAGAGGAAGAATAAAGAACTACATAGGCTTATGAAAATAAAAGCCCACAAAAAGGAGCCAAACTACAAGGAGCTCCAGTCAAGAGAAATAAGACCAAGCAAATAGTTGCAAAAGAGCCTAAAAACAAAGGTCCAATGAGAAACAACGAATCTAACAAGGGACCAAACATCAACATAAGAACTATCATGCCGTCTGATGATTGTGTTGTTTCTCTCTCCTCAAAATTTCACGCATCCCAGCCTACCACATAAATTGCCTTTTATCATGAAAAGGTAGATGGAGGAAAAGTTCCTCAATTGACTCCCTGCAACGCAGATGGTTGACAAAGCTAAAACTGAATGATTAAAAAGTTACTCCAACTTGCGCAAGCAAAATCACAACTCCATACGATACAACAGAGTGGCCCAACCACTAAAGACCCTGTAGCCAAAATCCAATCCAAGGTGGGAACTTCGAGTTCCCAAGTATGTTTTATCAAATGTTACGAAGTGTAAATTGGGCCCTTGATGGACGGCACATTGCTGTTGGGCTAAACAATGAGGTTATCATATGGCACAAATTCTCCTTGGAGCCAAGGACCAACCTGAATCGTCAGCTTCATTCAAGCGAGATGTAAACTATATGATACATAAAACTAAAAGATTGTCCACTTCCGATGTTAGGATGAAATTGGAAAACAAAATTAAAGGAAATCCTAATTGAATCTCGAGTTCACGCAAAGAATGGAAGTTGTCATTGCATGGATTGTTTGAAGACTAGGTGCTCAATTCATGATCGAACCGACCTCATAGACAAGAGCTAAGTATCAACAATCATACCCATCAATTTGTCACAACACAGCTTAACTCTGACAAAAGCCAGGCCTGATTCTCATTAGAAAAAATAATAATATAAAAAATTGCAAAGATTAAAATAACCCAATATGAGGACACAGGTTCAACTTAACAACTCAATATCTTGTTAAGCAAGCAGTAATATGCCTTTGCCACCCAATCACTCAAAACTTTTTTTTTTTAAAAAAAAAAAAAAAAACAAGCCACTTCATTGAATTAATGAAGTGAGACTAATGCTCAAATTACAAGAGACAGATACGAAGAAACAATGTAACCTTTGGATCAAAAGGTGCCACCCAATCACTCAACTACCTCAATCTTTCAAGACACAACTCTATTGCTTGCTTAATCATGGACAAGACCCTTGCTCATCCCTGGTCCTTTATCCCTTATCCTTTTTATAAGAAACAACAGGAAATTTCATTCAAAAAGGCAAGGACAACCAAAGGGCCGCAGTAGAAAGAACCCCCTCTCAGCAACTACTTCAAAAGAGTCTGCCAATCATATTACAAAAGAATTTTTGTGTAAAGCTATCCAGGAGTCCCTTATCCCTTATCAAAATATATAAACTTGTATGCCTTAGAAATACCAATGTTCAGGAAAACATCATAGTTCATACCATAAGGTGATCATTTACATACTAAAATCTGCAATGTCTCCAGTTAAGGGAGAAACTCTCTCCTAATTCTATTATCTGAAGCCAAACTGTCTTCTTTTTCTTCAAAAAATAAATAATAAATAATAAAACATAAGCCAACAGGCCATAAAATGGCAAATGCACGAGGACCCCGCCCATCATAGCTAAACACTTTGTTTCTAGTCAAATAAAGACGAACATTAAGTGGAAAAAACATAACAGGCCCAATAGGTAGACCAAAATTGCAACTTCAAAGACACAAACCCACTAATCCAACTTGTGATATTACATCATATACACACCCACTAACCCAACTTCCTCACAAAACTCAAACCTCTCAACTCTAAGAATCCTATCGAGAAAGTTTCCATCAACTTTGACATAAGCCTTGTTAATAATATCAAGCTTAAACATAAACTACTTTCCCTATTAAACCACCATTCTCTACAACTTATTGAAGCTTAAGAATGGTCAATGTCTACAAACTACAATAGCCGATGAGAGGAGAAAACAGTAGCAGATAAGACAGTTCTAACTTCTAAGGCTTGCAGCAAAGACTTTAGCAAGATCCTTAAACACTAGTTGTTAGGTTGATAGGTTGGCTCAGAGACTTCAACTGCATTAAGAGCCCTTGGGTATATAACCAATATGCTGTATTGCATAAGAGCCCTTGGGTACAAGACCAGTATGCTGTCTTGCATGCACGGGAATTGACAAGCCCATTTTGGAAAGAAAAAAAAAAAAAAGGTTAACACCTCAAGAAAATCAAACTTAGAAGTTCTTAGTTCCTTATGAAAGAACACATTTAACCACATCAGGCCCAAGAGCTTTGTTAAGCCGTTAATCATTCACCCCCATAGAATGCCTTCTTTAAGAAATGGGACGTCAAGCTGGTCACTGGCGATCTAAGAGATACCATCTAGGCCATTTAGTTAAAACAAGGGTGAGGAAAGCCACAAATTCAGTCTGTTATCTCCACATGAACAATTAAGTTACCACAAAATTGATAAGATTTCTGGCACTGAAAGAACATTGTAGATGAACAAGACAAGATGTACCCTCAGTGATTTGTTCCCTTCAAGTCCTTTAGCCAAAGCATTAGCTCCCAGGGCACCACCATAATTGCCACTTAAAAAAGAGAGTCATAGATTAGCTTCGGAAGGGAAAAAGGAAGGTGGACAAGCTGCTAAAAAAATGTACATTAACAAAGCAGCAAAAGAAGGGATACGCTAGGGAATTTTATACATACAGTTAAATTTTACATGTATGTGTTTGAAAACTTCTAAATGTGGTTCTTGTTCTACGATGTATTTCAATGAGAACTTAATAGTTTGTTACTCATTTTGAATAATTTCTTTCATTCTTCTTACTTGTTTAAATAATTATTCAATTTCCAGGAAGAAAACAAGTCAACTGGATCCTTAAGACTAATTATATTATATATTAAGAATAAAGCATTTAATTAATAGAGACTAATTAAATTATAGCAAAATGATTAAAATATTATATATAACTTAACGGGTTACCTACTCTTAACGGTCAAAGTGTACAAGTTAATTGAAGATTTTATTTGATTTTATGCACATTATTATTATTATTATTTTGAGAAAGCACATTAATGTAAATATTTCATAAAATAATAAATTAGTAATATTATGAATTTATTCGAAATATAGAGTAATGAAAATATTTATTGAAGTAAAATTAATTATGTTAACTTACCTTTTTATTTTGGAATTACTTATCAAGTAATGAAAATATTTAGTGAAGTAAAATTATGTTAATTTTTCTGCTTTATAAAACATAAAACATATTTACTATCTTTGAAAGATTTGAAAAGTTGAGACTAATACTAAATTATATAATGTTTATTAAAAAAATGAAACAGATAAACTACATTTTAAATATATGATTTTAAAAGAAAATAAAACAATCAGTGCCATTTATTAGATAGTAAAAAATATATGACCTTCAAGAACAAATGTTCTGAAATTGCAAGCAACAATAATTGAATATTCTTTTTAAATGCTACGAAATTAATTGAAGCAAACAATTAGCAAATCTTATTAAAGTTAATAACCATAGTAAAATCAATATGAAATTATATATTAAAAAAGTAAATATATATTTGTAGCTTTTTTTTCTTCTTCTTCTTCCCTTTTTTTTTTTTATTTGTTTTTTTTTTGAGGAAGATATAAGTATAAATATAGCACTTGAGGGTGATGAAGCCTCACCTAAGATGTATGTTCCGTATGGTGTTGTTTTCAAGAAGTGCTCCGCCAAGACTTGTAAATCCCTACCTCCATTATCGAAAAAGTACAAAAGGAATCAATGTTACTATATATTAACTAACTTCTGAAGAAGAGAAACATTTTCAAATTCAGTAACTTACAGAATAATCAATCATATTATTGTTAAGTTCAAGTACACGCAAGCTTGAATTTTTCTTCAGCATCTCGGCAACTGCTTTTGCACCCTGGAAAGAACTTAACGGTAAGATCAAATTTAAAAGATCAAGGTGGACAAAAACAAATAAGTCAGCAAAAGGGCTTAAAAGGCACATGAATATCTCCTACAGTTGAGCTTTAATCAAATTAGTCAGCTAACCTCATCTCCCACGTCGGTACTGTTTAGCCGAAGTGTCTGAATGCTGGAATTATTCACCAGCAAATCACACAGGGTCTGAAAAAAAATTAATTGCAATATTTAAGCCAGCTGCATGAAGTACTAGCAATAATTTAATGGGAAAAGCCACTATTCGTTCTCACGAGCAGGATAAAATAAATAAATAAATAACTGATCTATAAACAAGATCAATAAAAATACTTTAGTTCTGCAACAGGACGCCCATTGAACTGTCCCAGTGCTTACATTCCCCACATGCTAGTCCTAAGCAATAAGTTCTATATTCAAAATACCTAGGTAAACCAATCATGTGGATTCATGTCTATATCAAGAAAAATCAAGTTGGTGTTAACGTATTTGTGATATCAAATATCCCAGGACTATCCAGACTATCCAATGTCATGACGAACTGATAGATGACCAATCCAATACTTCATGAACAAATACTAAGAGGCAAGTGATGTCTTCAAGACAGTGGTCACTTTTCAAAATGAGAAAATATATTAGAATTATTTTATTCTCCTTATTTTGTTCAACTTTAACTTATAAATTTGATTTTATTAAGATTCTTCCCCCTAATGAAATTTTCTCCCCCTGGACAAAGAGAGTCCCTCCACACAATGGAATTCTTTAAAAAGCATTGGAACATTCTTAAGCCCGATATTACGAGGGTGTTCCAAGACCTTTTTGAGAAAGCAAGCATTAACGCCAACCTCAATGAGACATACATTTGCCTCATCCCCAAGAAAGTCGACGCCAAAACTGTGGGCAATTTTAGGCCTATCAGTCTCACCACATGTCTCTACAAAACCACTGCCAGAGTACTATCCGATCGACTCAAGAATGTCCCCCCTACCACCGTTTCTGAAAATCAGATGGCTTTTGTGGCTGACCATCAGATTACTGATGCATCTTTGATTGCCAATGAGTTGATTGATTGTTACTCCCGAAAAAAGGGAGAGGGTGTGATCATTAAACTCGACATTGAAAAGGCCTTCGACACAGTTGATTGGCATTTCCTTGACAATATTTTGACAGTTAAAGGTTTTGGGAACAGATGGAGGAAATGGATCAAGGGTTGCATTTCCACATCAAATTTTTCCATTATCATAAATGGTAGACCAAGGGGTAAAATCAAGGCCACGAGAGGCCTTTGCTAAGATGACCCTCTCTTCCCCTTTCTATTTATCTTGGTGACTGATTATCTTAGCAAAATGTTGTATCAAGCAGTTGGTTCTAGATCAGTTGAGGGTTTTGGCATTGGGACTCAAGGCCTATCCATCAACCATTCACAGTTTTCCAATGATACAATTCTTTTCTCATCTCCTAGAAAAGAAATGCTTTCTTCTCTTTTCAGCACTATTCATGCCTTTGAAGCTACATCAGGTCTTCAAATTAACCACATGAAATCAGAATTCTTAGGCATTAACATGGATATTGGAATGGTTGTAGCCTTGGCAAAAGACTTTGACTTTGATCCAAGCCACCCTATCCAACCTTCCAACATACTATCTCTCTCTCTCTCTTCAAGATCTCCTCTAAAGCTGTAGCACGTGTGGAAAAGCTCTATAGGAACTTTCTGTGGAATGGAAGCATCCAACATACTATCTCTGTCTCTCTCTCTCTCTCTTCAAGATTTCCTCTAAAGCTGTAGCAAGTGTGGAAAAGCTCTATAGAAACTTTCTGTGGAATGGAAGCATAAAAAAAAGAGGCATACACTCGTTGAGATGGCAAAAGATAAGCTCCCTATCTCTGAAGGTGGTCTCGGGCTGACCAATAGCAAGATTAGAAATTATATCCTCCTTGCAAAGAGGATATGGAGATACATGTGGAAGACTCAACCCTTTGGAGGCATGTTATTGCCGCAAAATATGGCCCCTATCTCCAACCAAGCCAATCTACTCTGAAACTATTCAGTGGCCCATGGAAATCTATCATACAGCACAAGGAATTGATTCTGGACAATATTGTGAGTGTGATTGGAAATGGTGGAAGCACATCCTTTTGGCATGATCAATGGATTGGTCCTTCCCCACTCAAGGATGCATATCCCAGATTATTTGCTCTTAATTCAAGTGCAGATGTTTGGATAAATGAGACTTCATCTTGGAATTTACAATTGAGAAGGCATCTCACCGGAAATGAAATTGACGAATGTTCCTGCCTATCTACTATTATTTTCCCTCCTCCTAGTCCACTGATGGAGGATGGATGGAAGTGGCCCATGGAACCCAAAGGTACATTCACAGTGAGGTCTTTGTCCCATAAATTATCTTCTAGTGGAGCCAACAATCATAAAGACTTATACTCTTGCATCTGGAAAGGACCCATCCCAAAAAAGATTAAATTCTTCCATTGAGAACTTAGTCATGGATGTATTAACATGGATGATACTGTGATCAAAAAATCCCCGTGGCTCATCTCAGCCTCTAGATGGTGTGCCCTTTGTCACAAAAGCTGTGAGATGGTTATGCATCTCTGTCCCCTATGAATATGCTCATGCTTTTTGGTCTAAGTCACCGGGGGCCTTCAAATACCACATGTCTTTCCTGATGGTCCTCTTATCCTTCTCCAAACAATCCTCACCGGTCACCCTTTCAAACAGGAAAAGGAGATCATATGGAACTGCTTGGTTAAAGGTTTCTTTTGGCTTATCTAGCTCAAAAGAAATGGTGCATCTTCGATAGATTTCTCCTCCTTTTTTGAACACCTCACATGCAAAGCTTTCTCTTGGTGTAAATTTAACACATTCTTTGTGATTAGTCTTACATCTCTTATATCACAGGGGAACTATTTCATGTAATCTTCATGGCAATCCTTGCCCTTCTGTAATTTCATTTGATCAATAAAATATTTTTGATGTTTCTCATTAAATTTTTTTTAAAACAAATAAAATTTTAAAATAAAATGAAGAAGAAGAAAAGGAAGAAGTCCCTCCCCAAAGAATCCAACCGTTGTTACAAGTGGAGGATCAATACGCAGCTCCTCAATCATGTCCCAACAACCCCTACTAGGAGTTAAACTAACACAAAATGTTCGAGGAAATCTAGTCCAATTTTCATGGTAAACCAATAACTCTAAAGCATATGATCCAAGTCTTCCACCACCCTCTTGCATGATGAGCACTAGAAGGCACAGGAAACCAGATATATAGATCTTTTCACAAGTCCATGTATTGACCATGCTCTCAAAGTGGCTAACTAAGGAAAGAATCTAACCTTGCTTAGTCTTCCACATATTCACACACACACACACACACACCAAAAAAAAAAAGAACTAAAATGGGCAAGATGAGCCACAAATGAGCAAGTGGAGACACATAAGAAAAGGAACATTTACCACAAGAAATGGGGAGAAAGAGTCATCTCCCTACCTAATTCCTCTATTGGCAAAAATGTTCCAAATTACATCACACTTCAACAAATCAACTATCGCAGCTTTGATAACAATTGAATGCACGCAATGTGAGAACTGTTACTGGGATGAACTTGACAAATTTTGATAGTTTTGGGGCTGTTAATCTGCTTCACAGCTATAGGAATCTGAATTCAGATTCTTTAAATTCTTTGCATCAAAAACACAGCAAGAAAAGAACAAAGACAATTCCCCAAAACATTAAATTAAGTAATTGAAATGCTCATCGAATATTAATGATGTAAAAAGTTATGACAACCTTAACTCCATCATCTCCGATCGGGTTTCCAGAAAGATCAAGGGTCTTCAAAACGATATTTGATTGAAGGACACCATCAAACGCTTTTATCCCTTCAGCAGTTATTCCATTTGCGGAAAAATTAGCTTCCTCAACTGTCTGTCACAGTAAAATATTTCAATTAAATACCCAAGTATACAATTAGCAACACTTCATGTCATAATGTTGCACAGAGAGAAAAATAGCTAGACAAAATAGCAACAGTTCATGCCAACCATGCTCATTAGTTATAACACAAGACATCATAGAACCAGAAAGAATCGGTAGAAGAACCTGATTGTATCCTAAACTCTCGGCAAGGAAAAACAGTCCTTCATCTCCAAAGTTGCGTCCTGTCAATAAATGAGATTAAATATCATATACTTCACAACTGGCAAGTGAACAAAGTTTAGAAATTGAACAAATTAAGCATAAAAAATAAACTGACCTTTGTGCATACTCAAACAAAGAAACATTGAGCCCATGGGAAATAATAAATACATTTAAATTCCAATAATCAGATTATGAAAATCCCATATCCATTGATAATGAAAGTTGACAAAACTAGTCGACCAAAACTAACAAAGTTCTCTAAGATTGAACAACTATGTCATAATGCTGCAGCATACAAAAACACGGCCTTATTGAAATTAATAATCATGTCTTCATTAACTCTCTGAGTAGCTTACCTGTCATGTCAACACTTCTAAAAGTCCGGAGCTCTTTTGCAAAGTCATTAAGCTTCAATTTGGCTTCTCTGTCAATCTTGGCAGTAAGATCTGGAAACAAATTTATACCAGCACCGAATGACCAATTTTTTTTCACGGATGAAGGAGACTTATCTGACTTCGGAACCATGAGTCTCTCCACCAATTTCCATAAAACTGTGAGCTGAAAACTCAAATTAGTATCTCGAAGCCAAAATACCGTGCTATACCATTCCCAAATATAAATGGCAGCAGCAGAAGTGACAAAACGTGCTCCAAATTAGTACACTTAAACTTGTAAGACATCAGTTTGCACTTCAATAAGAAAAACGTTATTCATAAGCAATTCCTTTCGAGTTCCAAAACAAAACGAAAAAGTGCAAAACCGTACCGAACGTAACCACCACGAAAACACCGGCAGGTAAAACAGTGGAGGCAAGCTGCTTCACTGGGGCAATCAATGATGAGCTCTCGGTTTGAGACTCTCTGTAAACTCTCCGAGAAGTTGCAGCCCGCCTGGAGCCGCCGTCGGACCTCAACGTAGCCTTCAGCACCAAGTTTCTCAATCTAAAACCTCTTCTCCTATGCGTAACCGGGACCAACGCACCATTTGCATGATAACCCAAGCTAGAAACGGCGAAGCCCAGACCTCGGGGCCCTAGCGAATGAAGTCGGAGGAAAATCTAGAGTGGTAGCAAAGAAGAGTTGAAATTGCGAGGCAGAATAAATTGGATTGATTGACGATAAGAATCAGCGATAAAAGTATTGGAGTTACCTTAGGATGAGAGCAGAAAGAGATTGTAGAGGTGGAAGTAGAACCCATAGGTGCTGCGTAGAAGTGGATTAGATGCGCATGGAGAAGAAGGTGTGCGGAGCCGCTCGGTATGGGAGAGAGAGTGAAGTGGAGGTGCTTTGGCTTTTGCAGCCGATTGCTCCACACTAGACTACTGCAGGTTCTTCCCCAAGTTTTCTTGGGTCCGGCTGATGATGACCCAACAGGTTAGAAAATGAAAATTTTGACCACCCGCACGATCTAAACAATCGAACTACCAACTCAAAATGTCAAGATTGAATTAGGCTAATTTTGTTTGGTAAATTGGGAACTTGCTAACAAAAAATTTAAAATGATTCGACTCAATCTAAATTCTGTATATACTTCTTTTGTACGAAGGTTGATTATTGTGTAGAGATTAATTTGTGAATTTTTAATATTTTTTTTTAAAAAAAAATTATGATACTTATTTTATTTTACGTTTGTAATAAATGTTATAAATATTTGTTATTTATTTAAAATTTACAATATTTTAAATTTATATATTTTTAATTAAAAAGAAAAAATAAGTTATAACCCGACAACTCAACCTAAATTTGAAGGGTTGAGTTGAGTTTGAGATTTTGTTTGAATCTTTTGAGTTGTCAACCTAACCAACTTAAATTTTCAGGTTAGTTCAAAAAATACCTTCAATCCAACCCATGTATACTCGATGAAGATTGTATCTTTTGAATTTGAAATTTTTTTTTTTTTTTTTACTTCTTAATCATATTCTAGTGAGGTTGACATTGGATCTTGCACCTTCCTCTCTTATACTCTCACTCTCTCAACCTCCTCTTTTCCTCTCAATTTTCTCTCCTCAATCTCTCGCACTCTAATTCTTTTTGGAAAAACCACACTTCTCGTTTTCTTATTTCAATTTTTGAAATCAATAAATTTAGTATAAATGGTAAATTTGTCACTATTATGTTTTTTTTATATATTTTTGTGGAGCGAAGGAATTGAATCTCTAAGTTTGAGGTTTAGTACATATTTTATATAAGTTGAATTATGATTATTTTGATAATTGTTTTAAATATGTTGGATACTATATAAGAAAAACTCGTAGATTTAACCACAATAAAATAAGATATTATAATCATAGCTATGCTTTTTATCTTTTGCAAATATAGTAAAACAACTTTAGCCTTCCAAGACAAAAGTTTGAAAAGTCTAAAATGTTGTTAAGCCCCAAACCATGAAACATTCATGGTAGAGGGAAAACATGTTACTTTCTAAAGTACCTTTGATATACTTAAAAATATAAAATAAAATATTATTGATATTTTGTCAATGCACTCGAATGTTAATTAATGTCAAATATATTAATGATATATTAATATCTTACTTCAAGTGTTTTCTGATGGACATTTGATTCACTCGTCGCTTGCTGATACATTTAGAATATCATGCTTGTAAAATGAAACACGTGGTTTACTTCAAAATAATTTAGTTAATAATATAACAACGATTGATGTTAGATATATTGTTGATACATTTGAAATATCATGCTTAATTTTTACTCCTAAATAAGTTATCGGTAGATTATTATTAGATATACCTTCGATATACTCATGTCTTACTTCGAATATTTACTTATTGATGTCTAATACACACGTGTTTTATATATGATATATTGATGATACACTTCAAATATCATGCTTATAAAATGAAATATACATGTTTACTTCAAAGTATGTTACCATTTGAATGTTGATTGTTGTTATACACGTTGTTAATATCTTTCGAATGTTGATTACTATTGGATATCCTACTAATATACCAAATTTAAAGTAAATAAAAATATTTGAACTTGATTTAAATTTAAATTTAGTATTTTAACTATACATCTAATATACCATTAAAACTTGATTTAAGATCAGAAAACAAATCGATTCATCAAAACCTATAAATCAGGGGGGAAATCACTAAATAGAACAAAAGAATGTTAAAATGAAACATAAAGATCTCACATAATCGAATAAAAAAATAATAAAGGAAAAATAAATCAAACAAAAAAAAAATAACAATATATGGCAAAGATGAAAAAAAAAAAAATTGGCATACGGTAAAATCGCAAAAAAAAAAAAAAAAAAAAA
>QLSR01000230.1:1341217-1353306 GCA_031780015.1 Citrullus colocynthis | reverse complement strand
GGGGGGGGGGGGGGGGGGGGGGGGGGGGGGGGGGGGGGGGGGGGGGGGGAGGGGAGACAAAGTGCTTTCTTGGACTGATATATATCCTGATCAATCCCTCAAACACATTTTTCCTGATGTATTTAAAATTTTGATGACCAAAGATAAGTCAGTTCAAGGATTGTGGAAAGGAAATGCTTGGGATCTTTGTTTGAGAAGGAGATTTTTTACAGAGAAGTGGAAAAGTGGGCTACTCTAGCTACAGTGTTGGAGCCTGGTCTTCCCTCACAAAGGGATGGACACTTAACTTTGGAAGCTGGATAAGGCTGACTCGTTTTCAGTTAAGTCTTCTTTGGTTGCTATCCAAGAGAAGAAGAGTGCTTGAAGATATGTACTTTCAGATCTGGGATGGTGCTATTTGAAAAGAGTAAAATTATTTCGGTGGATCATTGCCCTTAATATCATTAACACTATGGATAAGGTTCAAGGGAGATTTCCTAGTTTATGCATTTCCCCTCAACGTGTGTCATGCGTTATAAAAGTGAGGAGTCTCTCTCACAATTGCTGCTTCACTGTGAGTTTGCTGAAAAGATGTGAAACTTCTTTGACAAGATGTTTGGTTTGCACCTGAGCCGGCGCCTATGGTTAGGTGGATGGCTGAAATTTCCTCAGGGTGATTTTTATAAGATAAATCTAGAGTGTTTTTGGTTCAATCTTGCGAAGCCTGTTCCGTGGCTTGTTTGGAAGGAAAGAACTCGAAACTTCTCTTAGATAAGTCATCTCTCCTTTCTTCTTTTTGTGACTCTGTACAGTTTACGTCTTTACTTCGAGCAGTCAACATAGGCTGTTATGTAACCCTTCATTTGGATTCAATTTAGATTGGAAGGTCTTTTTGTAACCCTTCTGAGGAGGGGATGCCTTATCTTTTTCAAGTTCTTTTTCTTTTTCAAGTTCTAAGTTTTAAGTTTTTATTTATTTTTAAATGAGGCATTTGTAATTACGGACTTTCAATAAAATAAGAGTAAAAGGAAAAAAATAACTCACAAGAAAATAGAAATTATTATTTAAAAGAAAAGTTTCCTATGAAATAAGTTTTTATTTATTGTTAGTTATTGAAATTAATTGAGAGTGGATATGAACTATGAATAAATGAACTTGAAGGTAACCTAAATCGGATTTACAGTGGATATTAGTATTATACACATATCTTGTAGAAAGGGGTGAGTAATGACATGTATGCATCTTTTGTCAGGTGAACTCTTAGTGTAAAGCTTTGAGGGACGATGATCAGAGGCCATGCCGGTGTCATAAAACCTACATTTTCCTTCATGTTGTTTGAGATGCCTACTCTTGAATGTCACAAGTTCAAATTTACTGCCACACCCACATTTCAAACGCCTTCTGAGAAAAGGAGGGGTTTGATTACACAGCTACAATATTCTCATGGTGATAGGAGAACAGTCTTCAAGTCTCTGCATTCAACTATTTCATCAAAGCCTTACAACACTAAAGTGGATAGAAAAGAAGGTAGTGCTTCATCACTATATAGTCGTCCTAGTTTAGTCGAGATGAAGAATGTGCGGCTTGAAAATCGTTCAAAGGTTTATGAGTTCTTGCGTGGAATTGGTGTCGTCCCTGATGAACTTGATGGACTGGAGCTTCCTGTAACAGTCGATGTTATGAAGGAACGTGTTGATTTTCTTCTCAAATTGGGACTTACAATCGAAGATATAAATAACTACCCTCTTGTTCTCGGCTGCAGTGTGAAGAAAAATATGATACCAGTACTTGATTACCTTGGTAAATTAGGCGTCAGAAAATCTACTTTCACTGAGTTCTTAAAAAGGTATCCGCAAGTCCTCCATTCCAGCGTTGTTGTTGACCTTGCTCCCGTTGTCAAGTATCTTCAAGGCATGGATATCAAGCCAACTGATATCCCTCGTGTTCTCGAGAGATATCCAGAAGTATTGGGGTTTAAGCTTGAGGGAACCATGAGTACTTCAGTGGCATACTTGGTAGGAATTGGAGTCGCAAGAAGGGAAATTGGAGGGGTTTTGACCAAATACCCTGAAATTTTGGGAATGAGGGTTGCTCGGGTAATTAAGCCTTTTGTTGAGTATCTTGAAAGTTTGGGCATTCCAAGATTAGCAGTGGCTAGGTTAATAGAGAAACGACCACACATTCTGGGGTTTGGATTAGAAAAACAAGTCAAACCCAATATCCAATTGCTCTTGGAGTTCAATGTAAGAGAAGCATACCTTTCTTCTATAGTAGCACAGTATGCTGAGATCATAGGAATGGACCTGGAAACTAAGCTTCCAAATCAGAGAAATTTACTAAAATCATTAATTGAATTGGACGATGGTAACTTTGGCGCTATCATCGAAAAGATGCCGCAAATTGTTAGCCTCAGCAGTTCAGCTGTGATAAACCATGTAGATTTCTTAAAAACTTGTGGGTTTTCCTTGCTTCAAGTAAAGAATATGGTTGTAGGTTGCCCCCAATTACTTGCTTTGAATATTGACATAATGAAACACAGCTTTGAGTTCTTCAAAATGGACATGGGAAGGCCTTTAGAAGACATAGTCACTTTTCCTGCATTCTTTACTTATGGTTTAGAGTCCACAATTAAGCCCAGACATAGAAAAGTTGTACAGAAGGGTATCAGTTGTTCACTTTCATGGCTCCTCAATTGTTCTGATGAAAAGTTTTTGGAAAGGATGAGCTATGATACCATAGAAATGGAGGAGATGGAAACAACACCAGCATTCGATATGAATTCTCTTATACAACCTCGAAACGACGAATCAGATTCTGAGTATGAAGATGATAGCGAGGAAGAGACTTAACAGGCTATTTTGTGTTGGCTTCCTTGGCTGGAGGGTAATGGCTATTTTGAAAACTTGTGGGTATCATCATTAGAGAATGTAACACTTTCAGAAGGGCAGTTCCTCCTGTTTTATTCTACCATATTAAATTTGAGTACAGTTTTTTTCCCTCTCTTTTACTGTAACTTTTGCCACATATATCTCTCTCTTTCCATAAATATTTCATTCTAATAAATACTTTCCTATGAAATTGGGTTATTTAGAAATTTAAACTAAGTTATTTAACAATAAATTGAATTATAATTCACAATTAAAATAGATCAAACTAAGAATTTAGAATATTTGTGAGCAAACTTCAACAGATCAAATGAGTCACGTGAAAAACACCAATATATCATTTAAAATTGGACATTTTAGGTCTCGTTTGATGATCATTTAGTTTTTAGAAAAATAAAAATTTGTTGGTTACTGTTTTTTTCTATTTTATAAATATTTTCCCACAATTTATTTTTAATTTGAATTTGTTAAAAAAATTGAAGTGAAAAAGAAATTATTTTCAAAATTAGTTAATATTTAGAGATATTTTCAAAAAAATAGAAAAATGGTTGAAAATAATTATAAAATATAACAAAATTTTACTTTTTATCTGTGATAGACTGCGATGGATCTACATCTATTAGACACGGATGGATTTTTTTCTGGGTCTATTGCAGTTCGCGGTCTATCATAAATAGAAAGTGAAATTTTGCTATATTCGTAAATAATTTGATATTTTTTCTATTTATAATAATTTTTCTAATCTTTTATCCTTCAATTTCATTCAAAAAAAGTGGCAAATGTTATTATAAAATGGAAAAATATAAAAAAGGGGATGTAGCTCAGATGGTAGAGCGCTCGCTTTGCATGCGAGAGGTACAGGGTTCGATACCCTGCATCTCCATTATCTTTTCTTTTAAATAAAGGCTAATGCCTTTATTCTTTAAAAATATCCAATATTTCGACGGAAAATTATCTTTAAATTTTTAAAAGTTGCATTAGTACTCTTATGTTTAAAACAAATTTAAAAATGCCTTTTCTTTTAAATAAAGGCTAATGCCTTTATTCTTTAAAAATATCCAATATTTCGACGGAAAATTATCTTTAAATTTTTAAAAGTTGCATTAGTACTCTTATGTTTAAAACAAATTTAAAAATGCTCTGATCAAATTATGCCCATCACCTTCGCTTATCATCTCCTCTCTCTCCCCTACTTCAATCTATGATCTAACACTTTTCTTTTTTCTCTATCTTTCCTCCCCTCTTACTCTCTTGTTCATTGTGGTAGATGGCCAAAATGTAGGTGCAATTTTGAAAGATGCCATTTTCTTAATTTACTCAATTGACCATTATTGGTATTTGAAGAGGGACGCACCATTCGTCAAGTTCTTCTATATTTGCTTACCCCCTATAATTGTCCCTAGAAATATCATATGTACAATCCATTTTCAAATATCATCGTTTTTATCTAGAATTTTGGAATATTATATTGAGTCTTTGCTTTGCATGCAATAGATACAGGGTTCGATACCCTGGGTTCAACATTCAGAATCCTATTAATATTCTTCAATATTCAGAATCCTATTAATATTCATCATTTAAGTCATCCTAAATATTTTAACTCTAATCTTTTGGTCATTTTTGGTCTATCTTTGACAATTTTTCAAGGAAGTTAACTACACTTGAGAAAAAATTATAAACGTAGAAGTCCAAGTGAAATTTTTCTATATTTATAAATAGATATGTTTATTTTTCTATATTTGAAAACAATAAATCGACTTAATTTGTTAATCATCAAAAGTTAGTAACTAATAGTTACAAATTACGAAAAGTGTTAGCACACCAACTCCTAATTTCTAGATTCAGATACAAATTAATTGTAAATGTGCAGAATTTTCTATCTGAGAGAAGTTTCAAGGAATCTTTCACAGAGAGAATAACAAAGTTGCATCTTGGCCAAAGAACTAGCTATGGCCAAACATGAATTGACGTTGATGCGAGTTTTCAATAGTTCAACAGAATCTGCAGGCCATCACAATTGATTGTCCACAGGTCCCAATTATTTATTCACAAAAGAAATCCAGAAGGTAAAACAGTAATGAATTTCTCCAACTGAATTTTCTAAAGCTCACGAGTACTTGGGTGTTTTTGGACATCCATTTCTATAATGTACTAATGTAAGCCAATTAATTGACATGCACTCCATTCTTTGATGACAAAGGTTCAAATCAAAAGAATATAAGAAAATCACATTATTTTCTTTCTGAAAGAATAATTAGAGCAACGAACAAACTTAAACTTCAGGAATTCCACAGCAAAATTTCCATATGCTACGCTGGCAAATCAGAGTTGCACAGGAGTTGAATCTTTAACAATCTCATATAATGAGATAATGTTTTCAATGCTCAAAAGGCCAATGATGCACCATTCCAACAGATCTGACTTCCTATTCTGAAGGACTTCTTGAAGAAAATGAATGTTATGCTGCAAGGAACATGCAAATTTATTAGAGAAGAATTAAACATTGTTATATCCCAACAAATATCATCACCAGAAAACTAAAAATGCTTCTTCTAGTGAGTATGGTATAAGTGGAAGAATCCATGTGAAAGATTTAAAAAAGGAAACCACAATGAGGATGTTGGTTATTTTTTTCCTTAGCTCTGCTTTTGGAAAATAAACACACGACTCCCTGCTTCATTTGTATTATTTTCGGTCTGCTCAGAACACACAAACTTCAGATGGAGCAACAATCAACACTCGGTAACAATTTAGCAGAACCAATTTATTCTTAAAGAAACATTCTAAACTAATTAGTAATTAATTAAATACAGCCCTCAAAACTTCATTCCTTCAAGAACTATGAATTGATTCTCCTCCATTAGCGCAGGCTAGCTGTTTGACAGGATCATGTCTCTTTACTAAAGAGAATATAGCACGTAGAAGCAACTAAAGTCAGTAGTTTGACGGCTTAATGCTTGCCAGAGATAGTTCAATAGCCCTTAGAATAAAGACATGAGCATAGAATTTTAGAGTCCAAGGAGGTTTCACGATCCGATCTCACTTGAAGAAAGGTAGCCTGGGATTAAAATATTGATGACAATATATATTGAGACTTCAATTTTATAATTAATCAATGGATTTACCAATAAAATATTGATATCCACAGATATTTCAGTAAATTAAGAAATTTATAAAAGATTATTTAAATTAATAATTGAGTTGTTTTTACTTCCCATCTAAGTTATAGATCTCATTATTAGTATACATGTTCATATTTAGATTAATAGATGATAAATTGTTATGTTTTATCTGTATTTATAAAAGATATCGGAGTTATTAATTTATCCTTAATATTGAAGTCGAAAATTTATGTATATATCGATGTATTGACGGATATTTCAATCCTTGCTCTTTACCAAGTGACTTCCAAGATTGCATCTCCATTGAAAGATTGATTAGAGGTTTCCTTTGGAAAGGCAATAATGATACTAGAGGTTTGCACTTGGTTACATGGAGTCAGCTCCTCCTTCCCATTGACAATGGTGGCCTTGGGTTGCACAATATTGAAGATAAGAACAAAGTTTTACTTGCGAAATGGAGCTGGAGATACTAAAGGGGAGATTCTTCCCTCTGGAGAAAAGTTATTGATGCAACATATGGTTCTTCCAACACAACACAAAACCGGGGTATATTCTCCATTTCATCAGCGGAAGGCCAGCGAAAGACCATCCTACAATACACCTCCCTTGTCTTTGATAGAATGGTCTGTAAAATTGGAATGACCTATCAGACCCTTAGTTAGGAAAATATTAGGATTATTAGTATGGTTATTAATAAGAGCACTTCACTAATTAGCTAGAGTTTGTTAAGGTTTTTAGTTATAAATAGAGGGAAAGACCATCCTACAATACACCTCCCTTGTCTTTGATAGAATGGTCTGTAAAATTGGAATGACCTATCAGACCCTTAGTTAGGAAAATATTAGGATTATTAGTATGGTTATTAATAAGAGCACTTCACTAATTAGCTAGAGTTTGTTAAGGTTTTTAGTTATAAATAGAGGGAAAGACCATCCTACAATACACCTCCCTTGTCTTTGATAGAATGGTCTGTAAAATTGGAATGACCTATCAGACCCTTAGTTAGGAAAATATTAGGATTATTAGTATGGTTATTAATAAGAGCACTTCACTAATTAGCTAGAGTTTGTTAAGGTTTTTAGTTATAAATAGAGGGAAAGACCATCCTACAATACACCTCCCTTGTCTTTGATAGAATGGTCTGTAAAATTGGAATGACCTATCAGACCCTTAGTTAGGAAAATATTAGGATTATTAGTATGGTTATTAATAAGAGCACTTCACTAATTAGCTAGAGTTTGTTAAGGTTTTTAGTTATAAATAGAGGGAGTGGATTGGGTTCAAGGTGTGAAGATTTTAGTACAATTTCCATTGCGAGAATTTTGGGAGAGAGTAGCCCTCTCTCCCAAAGGCTATGGTATATTGTAACGTTCTTTGATATTTCATCTTTTAAGTTTCTTTATGTTCTTGAGAGTTTTTGTTAGGTGGCAACCTAACATGACCGTTGTATAACTTTTTGGAAAGTTGTGTGGATTCGTGATGATGAGCCTTTGTACAGCTCATTTCCATTAATATATACATTGTCTCTCCAAAAAGATACCTCTATTTTTTAGTGTCAGATGGCTAATACTGGATGCTGGAACCTCAGACTCGGAAGAAATCAAAGACTGTGCAATTAATGAATATGCTGCCCTCCTCCAGTGCCTCTCCACAGTCTCCTTCTCTCATAACCAAGACCAAGGTATTTGGAGATTGGAGTCAAACGGCCTCTTCTATGTCAGTTCCCTTTTTCAAGATCTTCTCCCTCCATGTACATGTACTGAAGGCTCGACATTTTTATGACTTAATTTGGAATCAACTTAGAGAAGTTGGGTTTTAAAGATAAAGTAGTGTTATGATCAAATACCGTGAACGCAATTGTTCTTATTTGGAAGGAAATAAATGCTAGAATTTTCTCAAATAAGTGCAATTCTTTTGATTATTTTTTGAACTTGTTTAGTTCACAACCTCGAATTAGAGTAGCCAACACAAGTTCTTTCATAATTACTCCACCTTCGTCATTAATTTGGATTGAGAGGTTTTTTCTGAAAGTTTGTAGGGCAAAGGACTCCTTATCCTTTGGCCCATTTAGCTGTTCTTCTTGGTCTTTTGGAATGAAAGGTTTATTCTGTTTCTTAATATATGTATATACAGTAATCATACACATACACATAGTTAAGAAGAAAAAAAAAGTCCGATCAAATAATATTTTTGACAAAATTTCTAGCCATTTTAAAATTTGGGTTAGTTCACATGTTATTTAAAATCCCAAGAACAAAACCCGCAAAACAAACACAAACATTTAATTCTTTTTTTTTAGGAAAACAAACCATTAATTTTACATATCCAAACACAGACATTTATTATCCTAAATATTTAATTCTCAAACATTTAATATTCATACCCCCGAAACAACATGCACAATCCTAGCTGTCAAATAAAATTATTCTTTTCATAAAATCCTACCAAAGTAGCATGAAAAAATTGTCACATAATTCTTTCTAAGTAAAGAAAAATAGAAGTGTATGAGAATACGAAAAACCAATCAAATTAATAAAGAATTGCCTATATCCATTTGATTTTAACATTTCTCTCTAATGTTCATTGAATTCTTTAATTTAAAGCCTTATACACGTGTGAATATTATACATTAACGATTTCAAAATCAAAAAAGAATGGAGAATTTAAATTCATTCACTTGGGAAGGCCTAGAGTTTTAGTTGACCTAATATTTAGTTTTGGGTTTTAAGTGATACAACACCCAAAGCTTAGGGGTATAAATTGATTTTCTCTTCCTAAAAAAATAATACATAAACAAAATAGAAAAGTTTTCACGAGGTTACATATCTTCTCAACACATTTGCCTTTGCATATAACCAAAACTATAATGAAAAAAACCACTTTGAAGGAATAGATGGAATTAAATGAAAATTACCTCCACAAACTTCAACTTGAAATCTAGATTTCCAAAGCGCTGGGTGACCTCATACTCTTCCCGAAGGTACTCATATATTTGAGCATATTTTGCATCCCTCCATGCAATTTCTGATCTGAGTGGCAAAGGAAAAAGGCAATAAAAGAGAGCTAAGATGGGCAATTTTCTGAACTATCAGTTATGTCAAAACTCTACCAATTTAAAGCAATATTATGATTGAATTTTTCTATGCACAACTTAAGAAAATATGTAATAACAAAAAGGGGAAGATAAGGAAATATCTTTTTTTGTTTACTTGTACCAAACTTGAAAGGCAAAATTTTCTATGCCATGATCTTGGTATCTTGGTTCTGTTAGGTTGTCAATACATTTCTGAACTATAGTATTTTCTTTTTAATAGAGCGGACAACTTTCATAGAGAAAAAAATGAAGGAATATAAAGGCATCTAAAAAAAACAAGCCCACAAAAACATCTCTTCTAAGGAAAGGGATTCCAACTAAGTAAGATGGTACTTAGAGAATAGTTACAAAAAAGCTTTGATACCAAAGCCCAAAGCGATACATGAAACCTCACTAAGGACCAAACCTCACAAGAGTCCCTCTCCCTACCTCTGAACAAACCTCATTAACAACCGTACCTCATTTCTGAACTATAGTGTTTCCTAGCACCAAGTACATAGAAAACCACATAAGACGACAAGCTTTAAAGAGGCTCTCGATAATTTATTTATTTTTTTTTTAAAAAAAAGAATTCCTCAACAAGTTTAATCCGATCCTTGGTGTTGGATGTCAAAATTGCATCAGCAAGTTTCCTTTGATTTTTGAAAGACTTATGAACTCTTTGGCAGGACAAATTTGATTTCATCTACCATTCTGTGGCTTTATGGTCCCTTCCATTCTTTTTGCTTTAGAGCTCTTTTAAGATTGTTGGTGCAATCTAACAGTTCTTTTCTAGTACATAAGATACAATATTATAAACAAAGGGCACAAAAGAAAACTGCCGAAAAGCCAATACAAGAGGAAACCACCATTAAGAAATCATTCTAATTTAGATTAAAAATTTAGATTAAAAATTATTAATGTATTCTTCTTCCAAACAAAAAGAAAGAAGGATTAAAGAAAATGAATTACAAAAGTTAATTTTGAGGGAATACACGGTCAATTAATGTACTAGAATCAAACACACATGCATACAGAGGCCTAAAGTATTGGTGTAATTTACAATTAAGAAGTAAAGAACATATTACTGAGTCTAAATCTTTCTGAGTTTGATCGTTTTAATTGAACTTATCTCAAAGCTTCTTATTGGTGTTTGTTATCAAAGCTCTTTGATAGCTCTTCCGTTCAAGATATCTCTTGAAGTTGGGATGTTTTCATTTTCACTTTTAAGAAGTCTTGAGTCATTATTGACGGTTAAAGTTGGAAATGGCAGATGCACTTTGTACTGAGCAGATCCTTGGTTCAATGGGGCAATTTTAAAGGATAGGTTCCCAAGATTATTTGCAATTGCCTCTAATACAGATGGTACGGTTATTCTTATTGGGATGAATCAACGATTTCATGGAGCTTTGTATTTCTAGTTTCAAGAAACTTTATTCAGTTTAGCCTTGGTATCTCTCACTTCTATGGAATATGGATGACACTCAAAGATGGTCTCTTTAATTCTCGAGGTGACTTACGGTGAAATCCTTGACTAACCATTTTGATTCTTCCTCTTGTTCTCAGCTATATGGAATTCATGGAGTCGTTAATATCCTTACATGGATCGTACTTAATGGCAGTCTTAGTTCTTTAGAGATCTTGCAAAGAAAGCTCCCTAAGCAGCATCTTATGCCTTTGGTTTTCCGTCTTTGTTGGGCAGATGGAGATAATCTCAATCCTATTTCTTTGATTCCCTTGCTCCCATTGGTGCTGGCTCAAGTTATTTTCTATCTTTGGTATTCAATGGATATAAAATGAGTGATAATGTACTGCAGCTTCTATGCAGTCCGTGTTTGAACATAAAGGCTTATTTGCTTTGGAATATTGCAGCCAAGTCAAAGCCATTCTTTCTTAGTTATGAATCAGCTCATTTAAAGTCTTCCTTATGGTGTTCTCTTTCCAAAGGGTTTGAAGGGTTTTCCATTCCAGACATTAGTTGTTACTGGGCGAGTTTTATTGTTCTTCCTTTATTAACTTTCTCTTAAGTATCTTGTTTACTTTATGTTTTTTCTTTTGGATAAGAAATTTGTTAATTTTATGTTCACGGTTACTTTTGTTATCCTTGTATCTTGGAGCATTAGTCTCTTTTCATTCTTTTCATGAAAAGTGTGGTATCTTTTCCCCAAAAAAAAAAAAAAAAAAAAAAAAAGAAAGCTTGTTTTTTAGTCTCGATTCCCAGCTATCTATACTGGACTTTTGTTTTGCCGCTTTACTTGTTCTGATGATGGATCCTTCCTTCTATTTTGTTTGCTTATTGAGTATTTTGAGTATTAGTCTTTTTTTAATTTCTTAATAAAAATTTTGAATCTTTTTCAAAGAAAAATATTATAATAATAAATAAATAGCTATCTATTTAGATCAATATACTATATGTCTAATATCAACTATCACAGTCTTACCTTTCAAAAAGACCAACTTTGAGAATTACATCCGCTAGATTTGAATTAGCCTTTCCAACAAGTTGAAGGAGCTTTTTCTTATCCATAGTGAATGTTCCTGTTTTCTCCATTTTACGATTTATATCTGCAAACTCTTCAACCAAACTATCAACCTGAAAAGGAAAAGGGGTAATGTTATATGAACAGATGCGTGAAAGCATGTTTTCAGAACATATATACAAGCACTAATTGGTTATTAAGATTAGAATGCAAAACGCAGAGAATTAGAAACTTAGAAATTTCATGAGCAAGAAACTCTTATGACCTCTATCATTCCAAATAAGTGACAAAGAATGTCAATTAAGACACGGAAAAGTTGCAGGAAATTATGATACGTCACCAATCATGCTGTAGGAGGAGGACCAGAAATAATATAAGTGTGCCTATTGAGTTGGACAGGAGTAAATGAAAAGAATGTGATAGATTGCCAATGATTGTTCACAAAACCAGGCATGCTAATCTGATTTGTTCTTCTGCTCTCAATGCAAATTGACAAAACCAAAATGTGTGTGTGTGTTTTTTTTTTTTTTTTTTTTTTTTTTTTTTTTTT
>QLSR01000230.1:1269039-1334189 GCA_031780015.1 Citrullus colocynthis | reverse complement strand
AATCCTAATTTGTTCAGGTTTCGGATTCCATCTTGGTTTTGGCTCTGGACTTCTCTCTTCACACCCACCAACTGTAAAAAAACACACACAAATTTTTATCATCAAAATATATAAAACTCCCCCCCCCCCCCCCAAAAAAAAAAAAAAAAAAAAAAAAGATTCCAACATGCCGATGAATTAAGGTAGTGACATGGAGCAAAAAATGGCGTCTAATTTAACAAGTTCCAGCACCCAGTAATCTAATATACAAGTAGAGAGTCTAGAGACCAGTGAAGCAGATCCAGCAAGATCAACGAGTAACAAATTAATCCAAAGGTCATTCAGTGGCAAACCTGGTGCAAAGAAAGTACGCTTTAATGGGAATTTTCCCAATTTCGTCCGCTTCTTCCGCCTCGAAATCATAGGAATGATCAAACTCGGATTCAAATTGATTAGCAGTAAAAGAAATCGTAGATGCAACGGGGGAAAATGGCCTCAAACATTGAAAACGAAACACGGGGTTTGAAGAATACAAGAAACGGGGAGGTCTTGAATTGGCGAAAGGAATTGGGATGGGAGATTTAGAAGCAAACGATATGCGGCTCAGTAAAACTGAAGCAGCTCTCCTCCAGCCCATTCACTGGAACTGGAATATGGTTCGAAAATCAACAGCGTCTCTGATTCGTCGTGGGAAAACTGGCTTCAAGGCCGCCATGTTTATAAGGAAGCATTTTGGTAGAGAGGGGCATGTGGGTGATGAAACAAGACGTCCTCTTCTCAAGTTCTCAATGGATCATTGCCTTCGAGCACGTTCAGTTTTTTGTGCAGAACGGATCGAATGGAAGCAAAAGAAGAACGAACTGAAGTGAAAATTGCCGCCATCTATTAGGGCTTTTGGGATTTGTAGGGACAATTACAGCAATATAGAGAGTTGTTTGAGGACCTTGAATGTAACAGAAGTATTAAAATACGTCTAACACTTAAAAATAAATTAAAATGAGATTGTCCATTAGTAAATAGAATTGGATTAAAAACTGCCGAAACATGGAATAACTTTATATTATAAATTATGTAAAAAAAGTTCAATCCAAACATTCATTTTGGATTATATCTCAATACAAACCTATCATGTTCTCTAAACATATGTGATTCTTATGTTTTTTTGATTCATGGTTTTTTTAGATAATTCTAATGCTATTTATAAAAATTGTTTTTTATTTTGAAATCCAAATAATAAAAATATTTAATGCAAAATTATATTAAACAAAAATAAAAAAATATAAGTTATGATATAATCTTAATTATTTTCTAAGAAAATATAAAATATATTATTAAATTATAATAACATTATTTTAAATGGAAAAAAATATTAAAATATTTACAAATTTAGAAACATTTCAAAGAACGATCTAGTTATCGCGGTTTATTGTCTGGTGATAAAAATCTATCACGGTCTATCGTTGAAATTTTTCTATATTTGTAAATAGCTTGACTTATTTTGCTATATTTGAAAATAACTTTAAATTATATCATAATAAAACAATAATTATATAAATTTTTAACATAAATCATATTCATAAAATAATAATACTTTATTGTTATATATTTTAAACAATTATTAATTAATAGTACTTATTGTCACATATTTTAAACAATCATTCAAATAATAATTTAATTTATGAATATGCTACCAAACACATATATAAAAACATGAAACTAACTAAAACACAACTATAACTCCGTTGAATACCTTATTTTCAATTTTTATTTTCAAATTCTGTGTCAAACAAGCTTTAACTAAATTCCACAACTCTTACAAAATTATATATATATTTTTCCTCTAATTTCAATTTTAGTCTATAATGTTTTTTTTTCTTTCTTTAAATTGAATAATTAATAATGATTATTAGTTAGTAGATGTAGCATAAAGAATTTGTTGATAAAAAAAAATTTAGATTTAGTTTTTGGAGTCTATCAATAATAGATTATATTGCTTATAAAAATTTATTAGAGAAAGAGTCTATCAGATATAGATTTTGTTATATTTACAATTTTTTTTAAAAAAAATATTGTTATACACTTAAGTATATTTGGATGGCTGGAATTTAATGGATTGTAATCCTATATTTGGATTGAGGGCTTTGGATTAGGGTTGGCAATGGGGCCTGGGTGGGGCGGGGTTCCCCATCCTCACCCCCGTGGGAGAATTTACCCCATTCTCCATTAGTCTTTGCGAGAGTGTGTGAGCGAGGCAGTGAGAGTGAGTGTACTTAGGGTTTGGTTGAGTTTGAGGAAGAGAGAGTAAGAGAGAAAGCGTGAGAGAGAGCGAGAGCAAGCAAGACAGAGCGAGAGCAAGAATGTGTGAGATAGAGAGCGCGAGAAAGATAGAGTGACGGGTTGGTGTCGGGGAATATGGGGGTTGGGGCGGAGATACCCTCCCCATCCCCGTCCTAGGACAAAGATTCCTTGACTCGATCGAGTCGGGGCCTGCAGGTTTTTTTTGCCAACCTTACTTTGGGCATGAATCTCTATTACATTCCATTTCTATCATTTTCACTCAACCCTCTTTCCCACTATCTTTACACTTCGCGATCCTGTTTCATAATCCTGATTTTTAGCAATTTTGATTATATTGAAGTCTCCCCAACAAACCATTAATTACTAGCTCTAAAATTTATAGATACCTTCTTTTTAATACTATTGTAAAATTTTTCGGCAAATTACAAAAAACCACCTTGAAGTATGCTGGTAGTTTCAATTACATCCCTGATTTTTTATGGACTCAAACAAGTGTTAAAATTAGACCCTCTTGGTTACAATAATGTTAAAAATTGGACTCCCAAATGATAAAAATTAAATTCTTAAACTTATGTAAATATAACAATTTATACAATTACGTAACTGTGAAGGTTCAATTCTACCCAATTTTAACGAGGATTGAATTTTTAAAATGGATAGCTTAAGGGTATGCAACTACCAATATAAGCTAAGAGTCGTTTTTGCAATTTTACAAAATTGTTTTTAAGACCGAATTCACATTCCCGTGGCCCCACCACAGCCTCCGTTCTCAAAAATATCTTCGCCATTTTCATGAACTTCACGAAATCAACTTTTCCTTCTCTTCTTCTTTCTTCTTCCTCTCTCCGCTCTCAAGTTGGACAAACTTTCACGCACACAAGCTCATCCCAAATTTCCCTTCAATCACGCCACCAACTCTCCGATTCACATCCCGTTTTCAGACTCCATTTTCACCTAATTAACAGAAATCACTGCCGGAGTTCTGGTTCAAATCCGGTCCTCCGATGGATTCCCTCTCATCCGTCTCACCTTCCTTCGTTCTCCCTTCCAGAAACCCTCTCTGCTCCCGTCGCCGCCAAATCGCCGTCTCTTTTGGGGACCTCCGGTACCCTCTCCCTCGTGTTCGCGCTTTGTTCGGTCCTCGATCGAGGAAATTGCGGGAAATTTCCTGTGGAGTGGGCGGTGCCGGCGCTAACAAAGGCGATAGCGAGGCTGAAGATGGGAGTGAGGATGTGGATATGGAGAGAGCACTTAGCTTAGATGGAAATATTCCTGGTACTTCCAATGAATTTGTGAAGCGTGTTTCTTCTCGTGCTTATGATATGAGGAGGCATCTTCATCAGACGTTTGATAGCAGCAGTTATGACGGTATTTTATACATATCCAAATTCATTACACACGTTCGTCTTTTTTTTTTTTTGGCGCGATTTGCTTCTGCATGCACCTTGTCCATTGGTTTTCGTTTTGAATGTGTTAGATATCTGCCTTTTGCTTTAGCTATTGCTGCATCATGCATTTTACTCTGTTTCCTTTTTGAGTTTTAGTTATTGTTATGGATTCGTGTGAAGCGGCTTTCAGCTTTCTTTTGAAACGGGGATCTGAAAACATGTTATTGAGTTCTGTGCTTTCTTTTTACATACTTTTTTCTGTATGATATTATATAATACAACCGGATGCTCTCTTCTGGAGCTATGCAGCTTATAGGGGTTAAATTGCTAATTTGGTAGGATGGATGGTATCTATTTAGTGATGAAGTTTAAAAAGGTCTCATAATGTTCTTGAATTTTCAATTTTGATCGGTAAGCTAGTTGGAAATGGACTAATCATTGATCATGTTCTTGAATTTTCAATTTTGATCGGTAAGCTAGTTGGACATGGACTAATCATTGATCATGTTCTTGAATTTTCAATTTTGATCGGTAAGCTATTTGGACATGGACTAATCATTGATAATGTTCTTGAATTTTCAACTCTCAACAACTTGTGAGGACATTGTACTGACTAATTGTACTCATTGGAATAGACTGTTTCTGGCTGAATTATGATAAGATAATTTACCCCAAGGGAGTTGCTATGTTTTTCTTTGGTGGGGTGGGGTGACTGGACATGGGTATAGTTTTTTAACTTAAAGAAGGGAGATATTGTGTGGAAAGGTTCATTACAAGCTAGAGATATTAATTTATCAATTCTCTTGTACTTGGAAGCTGCTTTGCTAGTTATGAATAATATGTTCAAATCTTTAGTTTTGTGGTACTTTTTCATATATGTTCATCCCTAGTTTAATCTTACCATTCTTCCATCCTCTCACTCAGTGTTGGAAGCCAATCCATGGAGAGAAAGTTCGAAACCTGTATACGTATTAACACACAATGAGAACCAAATATGCACAATGAAAACTCGAAGAAATAGGAGGTATATACCTGTCTCTGTTTTTCTGGTCTTAACATTTAGTACTCACTACTCAAGTCAGCGTTTTGTTTGCTCAACAGTGAAGTCGAAAGGGAGCTTGGATTATTGTTCTCTAAAGGTGGAAAATGGAGGCCTGAAAATCAGAAAAAACAGTCCAAAACAGGAATTAAATTTCAGATGCTTGTGGAAGATATTACGGAGGGAGTACTTGTAAGTGCACATTTGTTTGTTCCCATAAATATTGAACGACATGGTTTTTGGTAATACCATTCGGTAATAGAGTCCCAAAATATAAACTTCCATGAATCGTGTTAAATATCGAATGATTAGTAAAAAAAAATCTTTGTTTCTCTTACAGGTATTTGAAGATGAAACTGAAGCTGCAAGATATTGTGACTTGTTGCAAGGTGGAGGCAAAGGTTGTGAAGGTGTATTTGAGATTGAAGCCTCATCGGTAAGAGAGCGATATATCTCGCCCGAATTCGTCTAACATATTGCTTTCCGCTTTATGGTTATCATACTATCCGAATTTCAAATATGTATGTGCATATTTGTTCAGGTGTTTGATCTCTGCAAGAAGATGAGGGCTCTTGCTGTCCTGTTCCGAAGAGGGAGGACACCTCCTTTGCCTCAAAGCCTCGAGCTTAACCTCAAAGCTCGTAAACGATCACTTGAAGACCAGGACGAGTTGATGTGAACATCATATTTTCACAGGAACACATGGAACAATTGTGACATGCAATGCTAGTGGCAATTATACAGAAAAAGGCAATGGTAGACATACGTATTCTCTTGGTGTAATATAGATTGATTCTCTAATGATCTAGTCCCAAACAATGTCTACAAGATAAATTAAATAGATTTTAGAGTGAGGAAGACTATTTTCTTCCTTGATATTTCTGGTGTATATGAAGTTCTCAAATAATACCAAATTACACAAGATGTCCACTTACACTGATTTAGATGTACCTACTAGCTCATTATAATTTTCTCTAAAAAGGATTTCTTGATTGATTTTTAAATCTTGTTTAAATTATATGTTTAGGATAGTTTATAGTATCTTTTGTCTTTTTATAAGGTGGCTAATAAAATTTTAAATTCTATACCAGACCTATTAATTTTTGGAAAATTATCTAAAATGGTAAAATTATTGAAAATATTTACAATTAATAGTAAAATACATAGTCTATCTGCGATTTGTAAATACTTTGGTTCTTTTTGCTATATTTGCTATCTGTGATTTGTAAATACTTTGATTCTTTTTGCTATATTTGAAAACGATCCTTAATTTTTTATGTAATAGATTATATTGTTTTTTTTTTCCTAAAAAATCAATTAATTTATTAAATATAAATTTGAATTTTTATGTACCATAAAACTTATAATTTTGTTTTATAATTTTATGTTTATTAGATTTGTGAACTCTACAAATTTTGAAATTTATAATTTCATAGGGAATAAATAGATACAAAATTTAAGGACAAAATTTGATATTTAAGCTTAAGTCTTAGTTTTTGGATTTTGGATTACTTAGTGCATGTTTGATAGTTCTTGTTTTCTGTTTTTTATTTTTATTTATTTTCTTTTAAGAAACTAACTTATTTGAAAATCGTTCTCATTTCTCGTTTCTTAAAACAAAAGGGTTAAATTTGGAAAATTACAAAGTAAGTAGCTTCTGTTAGTTCTATTTCTATATTTCTCTCTGTATTTGTATGGTTGACAATTCCCTATCCTACATTTTAAAATTCAAACTCAAAATCTAAATACATTAAAAACATAAAAATGGTGTTTCTAAAATTTGCACTCTTTGAATCATAGGGTGCATAAACATTTTTGAAATAATTTGAATTGCTTGCAAAAACCATATCCAAATTTAACTCCAATGAATGTTGCAGGCTCCCACAGATTTTATCGGAGAACATTGGATTAGTTTCCAATATATCGATTAGTTTACATTAACAGGTACAGGAGTCGTTGATGGACAAGGAAAGTAGCTTGGGGAAAAAATGATTGTGACAAAAACCCAAAGTGCAACAAACATCCTATAGTAAGAAGAATATAACCATCTAACTAATGTTTTGGTAACTTTCTATTTTTATATGTTAAAATCACAACTTGTATGGTTAGAATTATAAATATCAAGTGAACACATCTCATATACATTTTTCTCAATTTAGCAAATATACCTAGCTCATTATATTTGTTTCAAAATGTAGCGACATAACTTCAAAGTTTTCATGTTAATGTATTGGGTTGTAAGAATATTACCTTCCAACATGTCAACATAAATGCCCCAGGATATAGTGCCAACACAGATGGAATTCACATCGGTCGTTCAATTGGGATTGATGTTATGAATACAAACATTGGTACTGGAGATGATTGTATCTCACTTGGAGATGGTAGTCAGCAAGTAACCATCACTAATGTAACATGCGGGCCTGGACATGGTATGAGTGTAGGAAGTTTATAGGAAGGTATATTGATGAAACACCCGTTCAAGGAGTCAGAGCTAGGAACTGTACATTGATAAATACAACTAATGGTGGAACCACTTCTGATATGCATTTCGAAGACATGGTAATGATCAATGTCAGTAATCCAATTACCATAGATTAAGAGTATTGCCCATGGAACCAATGTGATAAAAAGGTATTGGATTACTATTGTTGTTGTTGTTGTTCTTCTTCTTTTGATATTTATTGTTAATGAATTTTGAAAGTTTTTAAACCTAAAAAATGACATTATGTCTATTGTTTTTTTAAAACCCATTGAAAGTCAAGATTAGCAATGTTAGTTTCAAGAATATCAGAGGTACTGTGACGAACACACTTGTAGTCAATTTTATTTGCAATGCGTAATTTCCATGTGAAGATATAGAGGTAGCTGACGTTAACCTCACTTATAAAGGAAGTGACGGTCCTATTTCATCTCAATATAAAAATGCGAAACCCATCGTTTCGTAAATACAAAACCCGCATACTTGTTCTTCCCTTGGTTCAAGTGCTTCTCCACCCGCTTAAGATATTTTTAAAGAATAATCTATTGGTGCTGAAAATTTGTAAAGATAATTATTAATGTACAAATTCCTCGATGTGACCGTCATCTATTTCGTCATCTATTTTATTATTGTGAAATATTGTAACATCCAAACTTTCAAAATTCATAATCAATTAAGAGTAAGACAGTGTTTGGAATATATTTTCAAGTGTTTAATTTAAAAAATAAGTCATTTGAAAAAAATTGAAGTGTTTGACAATTGCTCAAAATAAATTGAAGTGTATTTTAAACAATTTTTATTTAAAAAAAGTTCAAATAAAAATGAGTTTTTTGAAAAATATTTTTTTAAAAAAATTAATCCAAACAAACCCTTAATTAAGCAATAGTTTGTAGACGTAATTGTGAACGCAATATCTTGTAAAGCCAAAATGTATTGAATATATTCTTTCTCATTATCTTTCTTTACAACATTTAGCTTACTATTTTTCCTCATCTTTCCAACATATTTTGCTCTTATTCTACTTTTTTAAAGCACACTCCAAATCTAATCATTTTTATCTCGATTATCCTTGGTCACAAATTTTGATAAGTTCTTAATTATTATTATTATTATTTTTCTAAATAAGTTGAGGAAAAAAAAAAAAAAAACAAGCATGTGAAAACTCGGTCGAAAGTTAAGAAGAAAAATCGTTAGTATCATTTGATTTCTACATTTCTATAAACTAATTCTTCTATTTGACAAAGTCTTAGACACATTTTACATTAATGATTTGAAACAAAAAGTTTTATTTATTTATAAAAATTTAGGATTTACTAATTTTATTAGCCCGGAGTACTAATTGATTCACAACTAATATAAATTAATTTTTTCTAGTATTTTTCAAATCTCATTTACTTATTAATAAATTTAGAAATGATGATGGTGACAAAATAGATCAGCGATTTTTGCAAATATAAATAATAAAAAAAAAAAAACTCAACATTGCATTTTCTTTTCGTTCTTTAATGATTGTTTTTTTTTCCTAAAAAAAAAATTAATTAATTAATTTATTTATTTTAGCTCTTGGATCCTTCAGGAGCAATGATGAAAATATATTTAATTGGCTTCTCTCAACGAAACATTGTGTTTTGTGTTTTGTTTGGGAATTTTCCTCATTAGATTTTTGTTAAAAGTAAATTGGATTTTATTTTATTTTATTTTTTCATCTATATTCTTTTTCAGTATTTTTTTCATTTTTTTGCTGTGTCTATTTAATCTACTATCCATGTTTGTAAAACTAAGTTGATTATTCAATATATTTTGATTATAATAAAATATACAAAACAACATAGAATTTAAGATCTTGTTTCTAAAGTTTGTCTTATTTTACACTAGCCGCTTACCACCGCTTTTGTTTGATCTCTACTTCCGTCAATAGGCCATTGATAGAGGCAGGTCCATGCATAGATTTGCCATCCAAATCTATCTCTAGTCGGCAACCCAAGTCTGTTCTAATTTGTCGTGCGCACAAATTTGAAGTCTTCCCTGCTTATGCATAGATCGTCATCCAGATTTGGTTTAATTCAGTTGATTTGGTTCACCTGCTTAATTGACTCTGCCTTTTAGTATTTGTTTTTCGTTCATGAGTTTCAATCTCTGTTATGCTTTTTGATCTTTTGGGGTCTGTGTTCTGTTTTCAGATTTGTGTTTGTAGGTTCTGTTCCATTCTCAAATCAGTTATCCGTGGGTTTTGTTCCAAATCTCTATGTAGATTTCTGTTTCTAGCTCAAAAGTTCTTCGTGAGTCTTTTTTCCCGTCTAAAAGTTCTTTGTGCGTCTCTGTTTCTAACCTAGAAGTTATTCATGGTCTCTGTTTCTAGCCCAGATCTGTCATGATTTGATTCAAAATTTTTATTGAGTTTCTATCATTTGTCACCTTGAATTTCATCGAGTCACATCTGTCGGTCGCTGGAGGGGTGTTAAAGTAAATTAGATTTTATTATAATTATAGATTTCCAGTATTTTACTTATCTATATTTTCCTTTTCAGTATTTTTCCTTTTTGTTTCTTTTCTTTCTTGGGTATGTTGGTGTCTATTTAATCTTCCTTCACCTTTGTAAAATCAAGTTGATTATTTAATATATTTTAATTATGCTAATTATTCTATAAAATATAAAACCAGCACTTTTGATGGTGGAATTGAAACTCAATTGTTATTGTTGCTTTCGTCTCCTCAACCTTCGCCCATCATCAAATTGAGCTTAACAAGAAGCTCAATCATTGGCCTTACAAATTATATATATTGTTTTCAAATATAGCAAAATGAGTCAAAATATTTACAAATATAATAGAGATTGATAGACATCGATAAATAATAATAGTCTATCAGAATTTATTGTTGTCTATCGTTGATGGCCAATAACATTTTTTTATATTTAAAAATAATTTTAACAGTCTTATCATTTAAAATAATTACTTTTTCATTTCATCCCTAAAAAACAAAAATGAACAAGGTGGAGCACATTTTCTTCGAGTCGTTTATTAGGTTCATTTCTCCCTTTCTAGCCTATAATTATCTCTCTAATTAAATGGTAAATATAGATCATATTAATCTCAGTGAAGTGCATTATTAGAAATTATAATGTATAGATTATTTGAGTCCTCGACGTGGAGTCATCATTTTCTCGAATCACTATAGTTGTTCCTTCTTGTTTTCTTGTGTTTTTTATTTTTAACTTTCTCCTTTCTCAATTTTTGTCTGTCACCTTTTGCTTTTTTCTTCTTTCAAGTTGTTACTACTTTTGTTTTTTTATTGAAGTAAAATAGCAAATGAATTAATAATATGTATAAGATATTCGATCACAAACTATTTAGTATCAAATAATAATAAGATGAAAATCACAAACTATTTCATATCAAATAACAATTATATGCCAGTAAGATAGCAGCTATATATGTAGTTAGTATTAAATACCAATTACAAAATACTTAGTATCAAATAAAAATTAGTTAGTATTCAAACATAAATCGAAAACTACTTAGTATCAACTAGCAATCACCAAGTACTTAATATCAAATAATAATCAAATAACACTCATAAACTACTTAGTATCAAATAAAAATTGGTTAGTAATCAAATAGAAATCAGAAACTACTTAGTATCAAATAAAAACCAAATAACAATCATATCGAGATTATAAACTAATCAGTATCAAATAGTGATAAGATGACAATCACAAGTACTTAGTATCAAATAGCAATATCAATCACAAAGTACTCGGTAGCCAATATCAATCATATGGAAATCACAAACTACTTATTATTAAATAGCAATCAGATAACAATCGGAATGTGCTTAGTATCATATGAATATTAGATGACAATCACAAACTAATAGAAATCACTTAAAAAAAAAAAAAAAGACAATCACAAGCTACTTAATATCAAATAGCAATTAGATGATAATTAAATAACAATCACAAAATACTTAGTAACAAATAACAATAAATGACAATCAAATGTCAATCACAAAAGTGAATGCAGAACCTTGATTTCTCATCCAAAATAGGTTTCTAATGTGAAATGTTTTTTAAATCAATGGTAGCATATCAATTTCAGGGTAACACACTAAAGAAAAAATTTATAAACACTAAGAGCGTAAAGTCTATTGAATTTGAAAACAAGAAATTCAATGAAAAGTCTATTGAATTTGAAAACAAGGAATTCAAGGAAAACATTGTAATTTTACGTGATAATGACATCGTCCCAGAGTTATTTAGCATATTTTTTTTCAAAAATTGGGTCTGACTTTAAAATAGGCTTTTGATTCTTGCATAAAGTTAAAAGATAGTGGACATAAATGCAATATATTACATTTCATTTTTGCTAAACTTGCAAGCTGCCTTCATAAATTTTGTTTCTTCTGTTTTTTCTTTTATTGGTGTACGCTTAAAATGTTGAACATATTGATAGCGAAAACAATTTCATGCACTTCCAAAAAGATAACAAAATTCATAAAAGAAAAGAAACTTAAATTGTGTAAAAGTTGATTTAGAGAAACTATAGTTTCTTATCCCGACAGATAGGAAACCTAATTTTTATCTCAAAATGCAAACCAATAACTAATCTACACGGAAGAAGAGGCTGATTTCGTTATGATAGTTTACAAGAAAAACGAGACTGAATAAAGAAAAATCAAATGAGCTTCTTTTTCTCAAAAAAGGTCTTCAAGTGCCATAGTTGCAATCCCGCCACAGATAAGCAAACAAACAGCGACAGCAAACTCAACCATGCCATCTTTGTGTTTGTACTTCTGTTCAGATCTTGCATCTCTTCCTCCCTGCCATCACACATCGTTCAAAATCTTCAGACCAACAGAGAGAACAACCATGTGTAAAGCTGGCAAACATTACAATGGGGTCGAGATCGAGTGGGATCAAGAACAAGTAATACTGATTCCTTAAATAGGAGAATGAACTAGGGACAACGGAAGAGAAGATGAGTGTTCATAGGTTGAATTGGGTTGAGGTACTTTTTAGACCCAGCCAAGTGATTCAAATTGTAAGTTTCTTCGACCAAGTAACTCTTATTAAATAATGAATCTAACCCAACCTAATCATAAAACATTTGGGTCGAATTGGGTTGGTTCGGGTCACTCGAGTCATTGATTTAAATTGTTTTTCTAAAATGTAAAATGTTAATATGTAAAAACCCTCAAAATTTTCTTTCCAAAAAGTGCTAAAAAAAATAATTTGTAAAAGTTGTTGGAGAATAAATGACCCGAAAAAAGCATGAAGTTAAACAAAATTTAAATAAATATATGTACATATAATTGTATAATAAGTAGAACAACATACTTATTTAAATTAATAATAAATTCAGGTTGGTTTGAATTATTTTAGGTGAACCATAGACTAACCCAAACCATAAAATTTTCATTTATTTGAACGTAACTCAACTCAAACGAGTTGATTATCCAACTCAAACCATAAAGGTTGGGTTGGGTTGATTGGATTTTTCAGGTCCCGGTCTTTTGAACTACCTTAAGTAGAAAACATTTCTATATAGGGAATGATGATATGTTGGGGGCCGAGAGTGGGAGAGAGCTTTATTCTGTTTTACCTTTCACGGAGATAATACATTTCTTCTTGAATAGAATTGGCAGTTTCAAATAACTTCTGCAGCTCCAATTCCATAACCTGGCATTGTAAGTGAATCATTAATAGCATGAAACGTGAGATTGGGAAAGCAACTCAGAGAAGGTATTACAGCAATTTATTAGAATTGAAAGAACAAACATGCATCGAGTCTCAAGTGAACTTGTATTCCCGTGAGTCCAAGACTAGACAAATGCAGACCATGCGGCCCAACAGCGTGTCATTGAAGCAAAATTACGGAAGCAGTCAAGCCACAAGAATTCAGTTCCTCCCTCTCTTTATTTTTGTCTTGAATACCGTGACAAATAGAGGACTTTTCATTAGGAAAATGAAAAGAGACTAATACTAAAAAATATAAAGATAAGAATAACAAACCGAGATAGAGAAACGAAAAATGGGAACAAAAGGAAAACCACAGAAGAACTCCAAATGTAAAGTATCAGTAACAAAGCTAAACACAGAAGAACTCCAAATGTAAAGTATCAGTAACAAAGCTAAACAAAACCCTAAATAGGTGAAATGAAAATATCTCAGCCTCAGCAAATATCTTGCACAAAGTAACCACCAAATAGCTTTGGTAAGAGAACACCAACTAGAAGCTTTAAGACAAGCTGAATCCAACCTCTCACGACAAAAGAAATAAAAACTTTGGAATACTCTCTTATTTCTTTCAAGCCATAATTCAAAAAACAAGAGCTTTCACTGCATTGATCTTGATCCATAGAAGATTTTCCATAGGAACCAAATGTGTAGGGCCAGTCATACTTTGAGAAACATTTTCTCTCAAATTATTTGAGAATACCCATTGAATGTTGAATAAACTCAGAACCTTGCCCGAACAAGAATAAGCATAAGAACATTCAGTAAATACATATATATAATGGAGAGATTCTCCACCTCATAGCAATAAAAGACAAATCGAAGGAAGAAGACACTGATGAGGAATCTTCCTTCCCAGAATTTTAGCTGAATTAAGATTACCCTTGAGCATAATCCATATGAGAATGTTAGTCTTCTTGGGAAATTTAGACTTCCACAATGCAGCATACTAAAGATCATCCTAATCTAGTCAATGACTTCACTGAGAACTTGCCCGATGGTTCAAGAGACCATTTTCTAGAATCTTCATTTCAGGTGTCCTAGCTTAAGGATGCCTCAGGCCGTCTGCACGAGGTCCAACCATCCCCTCCTAATTTTTCTGATATGTATGAATGGATTACGGTTCCAAAGGAGGTGTATGGATATTGAAAGAATGCTGCTACTGGAGTATGGGAGGCATTGATCAGTTGGCAAGGCTTACCAGCACATGATGCTGCATGGGAAGAGCTTGATGGTTTTCTACGCCAATTTCCTAAGTTTCACCTTGAGGGCAAGATAAATTTATAAGCGGAGGTAATGTTAGGCTAGCAGTTGTATTTCAATATCAGAGGAAGGGTAAGAAGGTAACTGGGGGAGAGTACTGAGAATGTTAAGTGAGGAGAGAGCGTGTGTATGGTTGTGGGGGTGGGGGGATCGTTGGCATGGGAGTGAGGTTTCTGTTATTGAGAGAGAGAGTATATAAATAATTGCTAGGTCTTTTTGGGGGGTAGCTTGTTTATTATTTATAAGAACAACTGCTCTCATGAAGAAAAAACGAAAGAATACAAAGGCATACAAAAAAATTAGCCCACCAAAACACCACATCTAAAAGAAGGGGTTTCAGCTAAGTAAAATGTTTCCTAAAGAATAGTTACAAAAAAGCTTTGAAATAGACGCCCAAAGGGACTCATGAAATCTCACCAAAGACCAAACCTCATAAGGGTCTCTGCCCTTACCTCTAAACACTCTATCATTCCTCTCCCCCCAAATGTCCCAAACCACTACGCACACCCCAGCAAGCCACAAAAAATGGCCTTTCTCTCTGAAAGCTAGATGGAGAAGGAACTCCTCGATTGTTGCATGAACATCTCTCTGCCCAACAAAACTAAAATTGAACTCCCGCAAGAAGAGACTACACATCGTCCTCGCATACTTGCAGTCCCAAAGGAGATGATCTAGATCTTTCTCTACCTTCCAACAAAGAATATAGCAGAAAGGCCCCACAAACGAAGTTCTTCTCCTAACAAGCCTATCAAGAGTGATCACACGACCAAGCAAGACTTGGCAAATAAAAAACCTAACTTTTTAGGAATCTTAATCCTCCAAATCACATCAAACATAGACTCCCCATTGGGAGAGGGACCCAATAACAATCTGAAGAAGGATTTACAAGAAAACTCTTCACTAGGATTCGGACTCCAAATATGGACATCCCTTCTCCCCTCCCTAAAGATGCACGCTTACAGTAAAGAAAGAAGAGAAGCAACCTCCACTGTTTCCCTATTGGAAAAATGGCGACGGAACTCAAAGGAAAAAGACAGAGTTCTCAGACCAAATCAAGAAATCCGAGATTAGGTAATTTTTAAAGGGAGATAAGTGATAAAGATGCGGAAAGACAGAAGAAAGAGGACTATCCCCCACCTACTAATCCTCCCAAAAATACGTGTCCTTACTGTCCCCCACAACACACTGAAGAAAATTAGAAAAATAGTAGGAAGCTCAAACGAAATGTCTTTCCAAGTATTCCAATGTGTGATTTTAACCCCTTTCTCCACCCATTCAAAAGGATGATTACCATGCTTGCTCACAATGATCCTACGCCACAAAGCCTTGGGCTCCGGGACGTAGCGCCAAAGCCACTTAGCCAACAAAGCTCTGTTGTGAGTCCTTAAGTTACCAATCTCCAACCCCTCTAATGCACAAGCCACCCAACCACCTCCCAACCGACCAAATGAGAACCCTTCCCTTCATCCATCCCTTACCACAAAAAGTCCCTCATGAACTTTTCTAAACTTCTACAAATTGAGCTAGGAACCCGAAAAGAGGGAAAAGTAATAAACAAGAAGTACCTTACATATTCATCCCATGGAGTGGCAAGCTAAAAGTATCAAACATTTATGGGACCGTTTAGAAACACTCTTCAAACCTCAAGGACTAAAACTGTCTATTTTGGAGCCTAAGGAACCAAATAGACACCAATCCCAAACTTCAAAAACCAAAAGTGTATTTTGCCCTTTCCTTTTTTATATAAGAGAAACAAGAAACCATTTCATTCAAAGAAAAGGGATAAAAAAGAACAACCTAACTAACATGGGGACAAGAAGTCTCTTCCCCAATGAGAATCTTACCTTTAAAAATTTTATCATTCCTTTCCTTCCAAATTAATCACAAAATAGCTTTAGTCATGTTTGACCATAACACCTTTGCTTTATCTCAAAGCCCTCAACCATTGAGGACTCCACCAGCCAATTGTCTGGAACGAGAATTACACCACCAAAGACAAAACAAATGTCCAAAAAAATCTCAAACTCTACTATTGAAGTCACTATGGAGGAGATGAGACAAAACTCCCCAGTGAATGTATAACACACATATTTCAAGATAACTAAAAATAAGGAAACCTCCTTTGCAACTTGTCAAAAGAATTGATGCTACCGTGAGCCACAGACCATAAAAAAAATTCCACCCTTTTAGAGGCAACCCATTCGCAAATTGTCACGCACACCTCCTTTCTCAACAACCTTTATTTATCCACCAGATTACAATAGGTAGAAGTTGAACTTGTGCGAAGATTTTTGTCATGAAAACCCACAACCAAATGACATTTTTACTTATAATGTACCCATCTATGACTAAATATTTGTAATAATTAGTAATGGACTGAGTCAAATTCACCAAAGTCGTCCAAAAGACCTCTCCAACTCAATTTCCTGCAAAGCACATTTTAACATCAAATTCTCTTGACCTAACAAGATTTAGGCTAAAAGAGCATGGAGCTATCACAAATCGATCGAGAAGTTACCTTTCTTTTCTAATCACCAAGTCAGCAAGTCTTGGCTAAGGGAAGGCCTTCTAGCCTCCAATAAAGAGGCAAGACAACCCCACTCTTCCAACTTCCTATTGAACAAGCCTCTTCTCAACTCTAGATTCTAGTTAACAGTCATCGGGGTTTCGACATTGTTAAATTGAGGTATTAGTGGCATTGGAAATTCTGAAATTCAAGGGAAACGCCACCATGGCTGGTTTCCTAACCAAACGTCATTCCAGAAAAGAGTTTCACTACCAGCCCACCTTATACCCAATACTAAGCCAAAAAAGGGAAAAAAAAAATGTTAAGCTTTGCAATCTCCTTCCGTGGGTTGTAAGACTCTTTCCAGTTTTTGTACATTATGAAACCTTTCGAAGAGTCAAGACCATATCTGCCCTTCACAACTTTCCTCCACAGAGTATTTTTTTCATGTTCAAAACACCACAACACTTGGTAAGAAAGGAGAAATTATTTGCACAAGGATCTTCCACACCCAAACCTTCCAAAGAGCAAGGAAACTTGACTTTATCCCAGTTAACTAAGTGACACTCTTTGTTACTGTCAGCGCCTTTCCACAAAAAATTTCTGAACATTTTCTCAATGTTTTTACACACAGCAATTGGGATTCTGAGAATGGACAAATAATAACATTGAATACTACAAAGGAGTGCATTTATCAAGGTACCCTACCTCCCTTAGCAATTGTAAAATCACTCCAATTCAAGTTCACCTCTAATTTGATCATAAACCAGATCCCAAAAAGAGCTTCACTCTGAGATGAGATTGTCGGTACCATTAGGAGAAAAATACTGAGAAAATTTGGTGAGTGAAAACTTTGTTTGGGATGTCGTCTCATGCTCTCCACTACAGCTTTTTCTAACCTGCCTAACTTAATTATATGACTTCTTTCAAACTACGAAGAAAAATGGCTCTAAATTTATAGAGAAATATGAAAACTTCTGTGGCAAAAGCAAAAGAAAAAGTTGAGTCGAGCTACTAATTTAAAGATATTTTCTATTATACTGGAAAAAGGATGATAAGACATCCCAAACTAAATCGTGTTGGCAAAATGAGCTTGGAGGTACAAACATCCATGGGAAGAAGAACTTGGAGTCTTTTCCACCAATGAGAGGAATCTAGAATTGACCACAATCCCTAGTCAAATGATGTCAAGACCAAACCTCTTTTTGAGCCTTCAACAATCCTAAGGGTGGGAAATGAAGCCTCAGAGTGTTGGAGAGATAGGTGCCTTACTGGACAGCTATCTCTAGTTCCAAAAGACATCAAACTGAAGGAAGCTAGGGATGAGACAACTAGATTTGGGAGATGATAGCATGGATGAACTTAGTAGAGAGGGAAATTGAAAGTGGAAAAAGGAAAAAAAAGTTTGTCGGAAAAGAAATTTCCACTTCTGCGTGGAGGGGGACAACGAAAGTATGTTTGTTTCACTAGATTGTGTCATAAGAAGATTAATACTGCTGATGGAATTCAAAAAGGATGCTTAAACTTGATTCTAACTGTATTTAACGAAAGACAGCAGCCCTACACGTGGCTATTTGCTCCAACAGTCTGAATTTGAGTAAATTCCTCAAATCCGGAGAATCAAAGCTTCACCAAGAATTCCAATTCCGAATATGCACGCCAATCAAAATCCTCCAAAACTATAAAAAGGTAACAGCAGAAGCCATAAAACGGAACGAAGTTGAATCTATATTTGTAATACACAAGCAAAAACTTACTTCGACAGCGCCCTTCTTAGCAACATTGGACCAGTCCTTGGCAGCCACACCCGTCCTCCAATCGAAATCCACCGATAATGTGACTTGAGGCTGGTGATCGGGAGCCCAAAAACAGGTCATGAAATCACCCGCCTCCGCAGCAACAAACCCAAATTGCCCTGATTCCACCTTGTCGGAGTAGTGGTAAGTATTTCCAGTAGCCGAAGTCACCTACAGATACCAAAACCCAAATTAAGCATCACTCGCCGATCAAAACCCCGAAAATTAAAATTTAAAAAAAAAATCAAGAGATCAATTTTTTTTTTTTTTTTAAATACCCGAACAATGAGCTTGCGCTCATCAGTTAATGGCTGGCCTTCGTTAGGATTAACAACGTGATACTTGCCGACGGTCATGGCGTTCTGCTTAATGTCCTCAGAGATGCATTTGGTGTGGCCGGATTGCAGGTCGAATCGGAGAGATTCCGATCCATAAGAAAGAAATCCAATGAGTAGTAGGAGCTGAAAAGCGGCGAAGAATCGAACCATTCTTGAAAATGGAAGAAAATTTTCAATGGTGAGTAGGAAGACAGAGAAGGAGAGAGATTCGGGATTGTTTGTTTTGCTGAAGGAGAAAGAAAGGAAAAACAGAGAGAGAGAGAGATTTTAACGGCGGCCAACTAATATCTAAAACGCCAAATCAAAATTATTATTATTACACAATTACAAGTTTTTTCCATTAACAAACAAAAAGGTTAAATTAAATTGTTGGCTTTGACAGTTGTTCCATCCCCATTGGCGGAAACACGTACTCTTCCTTCCTCCTATGACCGGCACGTGTTACAATCAAACAATTGCACAACAAAATTCATTCTACTTTCTAGTGTGGAACAAATAAGAAAAGACCGAAAAATTGAATCAATCTACTTGTTTGGTTTGGTTATTTAGTATAAAATTGGATATTTCAATTTGTATATGGAAAAAACTAAATAATATTAGTTTGAATTGATTTTTATGAAGAAATTAACTAATTATATATATGTAAATAGCAAGAGGACCAACTCAAAACGAATGTAGAAATAAAAATTTTGAAAAAAATAGGGAAAAAAATGAAAATGTCGAAAATCTATGACCAAACTAATAAAAAATCAACCAACGAAAAACAATTAATTGGTTTAAAAAAATGGGAAAAAAATGTCGAAAATCTAGAACCAAAATGATAAAAAATCTACTAAAGAAAAACCAATCCAATGGTTTTGTTCTTTATTGGATATTGTTTTCAATCCTTTCTTTGTAAAATTGATTAGTTTGGCTTAGTTCTTGGTTGAATGTTATTTTATTCTTACACTTATATTGCATTTATGTGTATATATAATGTTTATTTCAAATACATACAAGAGAGCTTTTTAAATATAGCAAAATTGGGCAAATTATTTACAACCTATAGCAAAATTTTTAATACGAAATTAAAGCCCACTGAACTACTAATAAGCCCAAAACTGCCCCACTTACGCAAAAATAATGACCCACACGCGCGACCCGGCTCACGATTAATTGGGAGAGACTTGATTTTTTCAAACAATAAATTCAACTTTCCCTCTGTTTCACCTTTTCGTCTCCTTCTTCGTCTTCTCCTTCTCTGCCTGCAACTTCTTCTCCTTCTTCTTCTTCCTATTCTTCTATCGTCTACTTCTTCTTCGCTTCTTCCTATTATTATTCTTCTTTCTTCTACCCTTTTGTCGCTGCTCAAGGTATAACTCTTTCCTTCTCTTCTCATTTCTTCTCATATTTTCTTCTCATTAATCATTGTCATTAAACCTAATTTTTGTTCTTATTAAACCTATATTTTGTAAACAGATGGTAAGCAAAATCAAAAGAAAAATAGTCACTGGAGACTCATTAAGCAAAGGGGAAAAAATTGAAAAACCAGAAAGATAAACAAAAAACAAAGGTATAAACATTAATCTTAAATTTTAAGATAGACAATAATAGTGTTCTATCAATGTCTATCTGGGATAGAATTTGATAGACTACTATCAAAGTCTATCCTAGATAGACAGTGATAGGTGTTTTATCAATTTCTATCTGGGATAGACTTTGATAGTCTACTATCAAAGTCTATCTTAGATAGACAGTGAACGTGTTGTAGTATTAATATATCGGATAGACAGTGATAATGTTCTATCAATGTCTATCTATGATAGACAATAATATGTCATATGATAGACAATAATATGATAGGTTTAATGATATACTTCTATCACTTATATATATGTTATTGCTATTACTTCACTCTTTTTCTAGTATTTGATACGTGTTGCAGTATTAGTATCTTGGATAGAAAATGATAGTGTTCTATCAATGTTTATCTGGGATAGACAGTAATAGTGTTCTATCAATGACTATCAAGGATAGATAGTGATAGACTACTATTAGTGTCTATCAATAATAGAAAACAAATAATGATTTTGTTCTTGAAATAATAGTTCATAATATATTGTTTTTATATATATTTTCAATCGGTAGAACCTGAGTTATTAATTGAAAATGACAACAAAAACTTCATGATAACAGTATACTTAAATTTGGAAGTCTTAAAGATCCTTAAGAAGAAATTAGATGAACAAAGTTTAATAGAAGTTAGAAACGGTCCTTTTATACACTTTCAAACATTGTTAATTGGTGTTGAATTGATGACCACAGTAATAGGAAACACAGAATCAAACACAAGGACAAATGAATGATTGATTATGTGATATAGGTTCAAAGAAGAGGAAAAAAAAAAAAAAGAACCACCATGAAAGAAAAAATAAACTAATAGACAAAGATAAAACTTTATCACTGTCTATTAATAGTTTTCTATCAAAGTCTATTAGTAAGATAGAGAATGATAGATTGTTATCTTTGTTTATCACTGATAAACAGTGAAAGAACTGAACTCTACTTCGAAATTTTTGGTTTCAGCAAAAATACAACGAAGAGGAAGAAGAAGATTAATGAAGACGAAATAATTGATAATAATAATAAGAAGAAGATCAACGAAAACAAACTAATTAATAATAATAAGAAGAAGAAGGCGACGAAGAAGAGGAAGAAAAACGATGCAAAAGAAGAAACATCAACGAAATCTTTGATCAAATTGCAAAATCACTATAGATCACTATTGAATCTGATTGCAAGAAAGGAAAGAAGAAAATCGTCGAAAAAGTGCGTGCAACTTCAAATTGAAGGAAGGGTATTTTCGATATTCTATTTTTTTTTTTAAAAAAAAAAAACTATGTCACCATGATTCAAAATTTGCTATTTCTATAAATAGTTTCTCAATTTTGCCATTTATGACAATTACCCGATATACAATGTTATTTCAAATATGTATCAAGTTTATTCCAAATGTATTTAGAACAAATACAAATTTAAGGTTTTATATAATATATAATTCATATTTTAATATTAGTCTCGTTTCTATTGAGATATATATTCCACAAACTTTGTCATATATACACATATGTATATTATACCAAGATAGATGACTTCCTCTAATTCTTTGAAATATACCAATATAAATTTAAAATTGAAAACAAAATGTACAAATAGATCTCATATATACTATGTACTATAACCTACATGACTTTTATGTGCAAAATATTAATGATTGTTTATTTTTTTCAAGGTGATATAAACATTTGTACTAGATTTTTGTATAATATTTCACGCGACAACCCACATGATCCTACAATATTTTGGAGTCATGGATCACCATGGATTGAACACATAACCTCTTAGCTACTTGTTAAAACTATGTCTCCTTTTTTACCACTAAACCAACCCATTATGGTTCATAGTTTTTTATTACTATTATTTCAAAAATTTCCATCGCAATAACCTTTCTACATTACAAACCTTGATTTTAGGACAGTTCAATAAATATACATTTCATCAAATTGAAAGATCTCACTTGCCGGCTAGAATTTGAGCTCCTTTGTATTGAACATCTCAAAATTGCCTTAGTCTAATTATCAATTCTCAATTTTGGCTTATAATGTCTATTCTCAATATGCATTCATAATGACTACCTTCCACTTTGACCACATTTATTCAAAAGAAAACTTAATAAATCAATAGTAATGAAGCTAAAAGTAGATTGTATCTGATTACATGTGTTCTATACTCATACTGACATTTGAGGCCCACTTCCAAATGTGTAATAAAAAAACGCAAACTGATTGACGAGCGAAGAGTGCTCAATCCAATTGCGTTTGAAAATTACGCCAATATTGTTACAGTTACCGTAATTGTTAGTGTTACAATATGAAAACTATGAATTTGTCACATTTATTGTTACTGTTACCATTATTATTTGACTCTAAACGATAACCCTAATAGTAAATGTGATAGATTCATAATTCTAAGTAAACATGATCAAAAGCAATCCAATTATGATCCCAATTGCGGCCAATTACAATTGATCTATTAATATAATTTTATTATGATTGCACCAATTTTCATTATCTAATGGCCTCAGTCAAACATGGCTTATTTCAGTTCTTTTTCTGTGGAAAACATAAGTGTACAACATTTAAGAAGCAACAAACAAGTACCAGTTTGCATCAAAGCAAGACGATTCTTGTTGAGTCAACTTTCAGACACTGGCACAAAGTAAATTCCATTAATCGCTTTCCAACAATCAGAAAGCTGATACTTGGATCAACTGCAATGTCAATGATGTACCTGGACATAATGAGGTTCCACACTACAAATTGTTAATTATAATCTTAAGATTTCAAGTCTTCTGAGTTTGGTTATCCTGTGCTGTAATATCCCACAGTAATTTAGGGAGTAAATCATAAATCGAGATATTTCACTTAAAGTACCTGATTGAGGTCTTATCCTGAAAATCTAATGACCGTTCCAAGCCAGTCATCTGGAATTTTGCCTCGGATTTCCCCACTTAGAGCTCTCAAGGAGTGAACTGTTGCTGCCTGCAGCAAGCAGCACATAAATACTAAATAATATTGGATGGAATTCGTCCAAGGACAATATACCAAAGATTCACCTTTACAATGTAGACTTCAATGCCAAGCTTTGCAATCATTGCTGCTTCTGATATCTTAGTCACCATTCCCCCAGTTGTATCATGAGCGGCTACACTTATCTCAACTGGCAATCACAAATAGAAACGGTTGTCTCCCAAATGTATTTGTTTTGTTCTTGTTAAACTAGCTCTTTGATGCCCAGTATTGAAACTTCTCCTTTTTTTTTTTTTTAAGATTTGTGAGTGTTTGTGTCACACATGCACTTCAACTAATCTCACAAGACAATCATAACTCTACTACATTTGATTATCAAAGTTATCAAAGAAACTTGTAAGTATTAAATCTCAAGAATATGGCCACCATGGATAGAAGTTTCTCACAATGGGGAGAACATTATTTGTATGATTATTCTTTTCCATAGATGGTCGATCTGGTATTTTCTCTTAGATTAAAAGAAACAATATAAGTTTATCCACTTCTAAGAACCTAGGTTACCCATACAAATATTTTATATATAACTCAAGTGAATGGATAAGTTCATGACATCTCTCTCCCGAACCTACAATGAATACAAGACTTAATAAGCAATATTCGATAACCCCGTGTCTTCAGGAAAGTCAGTCTGGTATGTGTGGCCATTACCCTTTTTTTTTTTTCCTTTTGTACTTAGCTTCTTTTTGTTGAAACATTCCTTGCCAAAAAGAACTTGTCTCATAACTAGGCAATGAAGTAAAAAACAATACTCTAACCTTCTGTGTTACCGTTGTGCAGTATAGGTTGTATAACAGACCAACGACCATCTTCACCCACAGCTGCAGTGTTGAAGAACTAATCAGTTCTTAAACTTCTGCAATTTTAGATTACGGCAAGAAGATCTTTTATTATCTTACCAATCTCTCTTAAAAGGACTGCATTAGGTTCTGTTGGAGGACGATCATATACACCTAAAACATCTGTCTTCAAACTAAGTTAAGTAGAACAACTTGCTAAAGATACTTACACGTAAGATTAGAAAGATAGAAGAATGCCTAAAGTACATTTTGGTATAGCACCACCCACCACACCCACTAGTGAGAATTGGCAGACTTCTAATGTAAAATTATGATATTCTTTTGACATGTAATCTAGAAAGCAGACCTTATATTATTTTTGGTAAAAGAAACAAATTCATTGATAAATGAAAGCTGGAAAAAAACCCCACACCACACCCACTAGTGAGAATTGGCAGACTTCTAATGTAAAATTATGATATTCTTTTGACATGTAATCTAGAAAGCAGACCTTATATTATTTTTGGTAAAAGAAACAAATTCATTGATAAATGAAAGCTGGAAAAAAACCCCAACACCAAAAGGTGATAACATAGGAAGCAGATTTTATAATTAGTAGATAAATATTGTCTGGAGAAAAAGGAAAATATCCTTTCTTTCCCGAAAATATGATTAACAGTTACATCTATTGAAATAATTGAATGTTTGTTACAATAATACAGCTTCCAACTACATAAATAATGTTCACTGTAAAGTTAACTGTTTAATGAAATGCCATGCGCTACGAGCAAAAATGACAAAGAAGCACCATGAAACCAAGTTAACTCTAATGTAAAGCATCTATCAACAGAATTCAGTTTAGCTAACTCGTATGTTGTAGCTGTATCCAACATGTATGGAATTAGATCATTTTGGAAGTGACAAGGATACAAGGAACACAACATAATCAGGCTTTAGTTGCTCTGCAAGATGTCGTATTATTACATCTCCACTTAATATGGTGCACCCCTAATAAACAAGTGGAAAAGTCAATCAAGTAAACTAATAGTTAACCAACTGATGAAATTTTGAAAGAAAAGAGAGCAAACCAGGGAATTGTCAAAAACAGCATCTCCATGCAGAACCTAAGCCAAAGGTTGTAGTTGTTACGTTATTATCCAGGTTGAGAGGACAATAGTATGCTATGGTAGCAGTTGCCCAACGAACCAGAGATGAAGTAAAACAATAGTGCGCGGAAGCACAATAAACTTTAGAGTGAAGATAAATATTTTGACTATGCAGGGCAAAAAAACCACAATATCCCTCTTTAGGGCGTGAGATATTATACTTTGTTGGAGAATGCCAGCCTAGACCTTATAGTGGGTTAGGCCAACCCATCTGTTTAGATACAAAATGTATGCCACTCCTTTTGTACCAATTCTTTTGTAATTTCCCTATAAACTAATTTTTCCCTTTCTTATGTTCTTATCCTTATAATGTGTTAATTAAGATAGCAATAGTTGGTCTCAATATTTAGATGGATCTTTTCTTCCTTCTCCCAGGGGAAATACCTCTATTGATGGTAATACGGTCATCATCAAGGAAGCCCCAAATGAACTTTTCGATAACACTTGTATTGATAACAAGAAAGAGAGATACAACCTAAGGGCTAAGGGTAGGAGAGCAAACTAATCTTAATCCTGATCTTAATCCTAATCAATTTAAGGATTTGACTCTGATCCCCTAATTTTCTGTAATCCTACTGCTTCATATCCTTGAATGTTTTTCGTGTTTTTCCTCTTTTCATCTATAATGGAAAGTTTGTTTCTTTCTAAAAAAAAAAAAAAAACAAAAAAATAGACATACTCCAATTTGAGGGGGATTGATATGGTATATATGTAAATAGGTATAGATTGGTACAATGTATTCTCGTATATTTGTTTCACATTGTCGTAACAAAAACAAATCCAAGTTAGAGCCAACAAGTCTCTGGCATTTAAGAATATAATCTGTTTTGAAGGCATCAAATAGTAAGTGTTGAAATGATGAGAAAAAATGGCATTTCATCTCCTCAATGAAATTGTAATGTATCAAAGAAAAAAAAAAAATAATAATAATAATAATACAGAGAGTGAGAGGGAGAATCATAAGAGGAAATCTATCGTCAATCATGTAACACCAATCCTAAAATATGAATCTTACAGGAACAAATCCGGAGTTAATAGCTTTAGAAACCCCACGTAAATCAACTGCATCCATCTGGAAGAAAAAGAACATTCAACTATAAATTGAATGATAAACAAAGGACTAATTAAGACAATTTCAAGAATACAGTCTTCTAAAATGGTTCTCTAACATTTCTTTCACAAGTGGACCATCCACATGAAAATGGAGACATTCCAACGGATGGAATACCCTCTGCAAAGAAAACCCAAACAAGGTTCACTAAAATATTTGACTTAATTTCATGTATGGCATTGAATTCAACAAACAGATAACGTTAGGCATTCAGTTGAACAAATAAATACATAAACACACACGTATATACATGTGTTTTTGTTGATCCACGTACAACAAAACCATAAAGCTTTTCTAATTTTATTTGATTAAATCATTGCTTCCACGTTTGTTAGATTCCTCCTATTGGGTCCTGCCTCACATTTACAATCCAAAAGCCTATCAGAGTTTAGTTGGAAAAAACATCTTCAAGCAAAAAAAATAAAAAGAAAAACGAGGAACCGGTGGTGTGTAAGAAGAAGAAGCTAATAGTGGAGTGGCTGTAAGAGAGAAAAGGAAAGAAGACTATTAGCTTAAGCTTTTGAATTTAGTTGTCATTTACATGGTATTAAGAGCAAAAGGTCCTACATTAAAACTCCTATAATGTCATTTCTCTCCCATTGATATAATGATATTAATAGTCAACTTTTGGGCCTCGACCATAATCTATTAGCTTAAACTTTTAAGCAAGGTTGATACCTCCCTATTTCATATGATCGTCCATGTGTGGAGTTTTGTGCTAATATCCAAGCCCACAGATAGAGAGAATTGTTGAACGTACATTGAAAGATCAAATCTATTATATCCCATTTGCTTGGACTTTCCAGTCTTGCAATGATTATTTTTTCTTTTTAGCACAGGAACATATTTCATTGGATTTTATTTTTTTTATTTGTGTCTAAACCAGCTTGCACACCCTACGACTAATCTCAAGCGATAACCGCTTGACCTTACTACATTTGGTTACCAAGAAAGCTCATAGAATATTACATCAAGCAAAGATATTTCATTGACATATGAAATGAGAAAAGAAACCTAATCCCCATGAGGAACCCCCACCCCGATCCCAACAAAAATTAACAGGGAATGTCCGGGGACGGAGAATAAAATGGTGGGCAGGGACAGGATGGGGAAGACCATTCCCACCCCCACCCCATCACATGAACATCCCTGACTGTGGCATGAGTATGATTGCATTTTAAAATAAAAAAAATATTTTCTTTTGCTTTCATAGAATTATTTCTTAATAATAATGGTTAACAAAGATGGGTCGTTACATAAGATGATGAAATGATATGATTATAACATATATGAACCATGTTGTAGCGAAAACCAAAACGAAGTAGAGTTGTGAATGAATGATGAGATGCAGGTACAGACATAGACTTACAAATACCTCTCCCGAGTGCTCTAACAATTTGGAGATTGAGTGAAGTAACCTGATGTATAAGAAACATAAAAAATATCAATCCTGTATAAATTAGAAGCAAAAGGATAATATTAAAATTCAGCCTTATACCTAAAAATAAAATTTAGAGTTCACTATGTTTTATTTTACAACAAATTTCATGAAGATAAATGGTGTACACACGACCACAAAGTTAAACAAAGGATCTCCAATTGGTCGACAAAATTAGGAGTGAGTAAATGAGAAATTACAGAAGTATTTGGACTGAAGAGCCCAAGAAGTGAAAAGAAAATATCATCCCATAATTGATCCTTCGATTTCTCCTCTTTTTTTCTTTAACAAGATAAGAAATTTTTCACCAAGGAATGTAAAAAGACTAATCCCTAGAGAGCAAACTAAAAGTAGCAAACAAACTGAAATAGAAAACCTCAGTACAAGATAAGAACCCAAAACAAAACAAACCAATTGTAGGAAATAAGCAACAAAACATTTAATTTTGAGAAATAAAAACACCTCAGCTTCAAAAAATGTCTTAAACTAAAAAACCACCAAAGAGCATCAAAAGAGAATGTCAACAAGAAGATTTGAGGCGAATTGAATCAAATCTATCATTTAAAAAAATAAAATAAAATAAAATAAAAACTCTGAAAATTTGGTTAATTTCTCTCCAACCATAATTCTGATAGAAGAGCTTTAATTGCATTAATCCAAAGAAGATTTGCCTTTGGAGCCAAGAAGGCACCAATAAGAACTCAAAGGACATTGTCTTTCAAATTATCCGAGAATACCCATAGAAAGTAGAAACAAGCATAAGAACACCTAAAGAAAAGATGGTTGAAAGATTTCCCTGCCACATAACATTTAATTAAAAGTAAAAAAATCAAATGAAGACGACACTAATCAGGAATCTTCCTTTGCAACATTTCAGACGAATTAAATATGCTATTAAGCATAATCAAGATGAGCATGTTGATGTTCTTGGGACATTTAGATTTCCACAATGCTGCTTATCCTTAGACGATGAAAACTCCAAAAAACCAGTCAAAAACTTCACCAAAAACATGCCCAATGGCTCTACTATGGGTGAATCGAGTCAATGCGATTCTCTCAAAAATTTGGTTTGAAAGGAACCAAGGTATCTTTCAAGACAAGTCCCTTCCTTGGTTTGATCGTTATGAGATTGCTTGAGTAAAAGCTTCCTCATGGTGCTCTTTTTCCAAATTATTTACTGAATACTCAAGATATTAGCTTAAATTGGAGTGCATTCATTTCTTCTTAGTTATGTTTGTTTGTTTTACTATATTATTGGTCTAGCGGATCGGTTGTGAGATTGGTAGCATTATTGGTCTAGCGGATCGGTTGTGAGATTGGTAGCATTCGTTCCTCTTACCTGGGCCTTCCTCTTGGGTATAATCCGAAGTGTGTTTCTTTGTGGGATCCCGTGGTGGACAAAGTTTGTAGTAGGTTGGCCTCTTGGAAGAAGGATTTCTTTTATAAAGTGGGTCGTCTTACCCTGATGAAGTCCGTCTTGAGTGGCATTTCGATTTATTTCTTTTCTCTCTTTAGAACCCCTTTGTGAGGTGTGCAAGCATTTGGAGAAATTGATGCATGACTTCTAGGAGGGATTGATGAAGGTAAAGGAAAAGGTTCGCACTTAATTACATGGGAGGTTATTGAAAAACTAGTTTCTTTGGAGGGTTTGGAAATTGGGAACCTTAGGATGTGTAACAAAGCCCTTTTAGCCAAATGGTTGTGGCGCTTTTCCTCTGAGCCCAATTTGCTATGGCGAAGGATCATTGTTAGTAAACATGGCTCCTATCCTTTCGAGTGGATGGCTAAAGGGATTAAAGGCACTTACTAGAATCTTTGGAAATATATTTCGAAAGAGCTCCCTACTTTCGTTCTTTGGGTCTGGTGTGTGGTGGGGGAGGGGAGAGAGATGTATTTTTGTGAAAATCACTGGGTAGGGGAGAGACCTCTTTGTGGGTTATTTCCCCGAAGGTATCATTTGTCTTCTTCAAAAATCATTTTATGCCTGATTTTTTAGTGTGGTCTAGGAGCTCATGTTCTTTTTCCTTCTAGTTCCATCGTGCTCTTTCAATAGGGAAATGATGGAAGTGGCTGGTCTTCTTTCTCTTCTTGAGAGTCAGCCCTTTCAAATTGGGAGGAGGGATGTTAGAGTTTGGAGCCCCTATCCTTTGGAAGGGTTGCGTGCAAGTCTTTCTTCCAATGCTTAGTTGATCCTTCTCCCCTCAGTGTGCACTCTTTTCGTTGCTTTGGAGGATGAAAGTTCCTAGGAAAGTAAGATTCTTTATTTGGCAGGTTCACAACCATATTAGCACATTGGATAGGCTTGTTAGGAAGCTACCTTCACTAGTTGGGCCTTTTTGCATATTCTTTGTTAGAAGGCAGAGGAAGACTTAGACCATATTCTTTGGCACTATGAGTTCATCAGCTGTGTCTGGGATTTTTTTTCCAGACGCTTGGTATAATGTGTGCTCGTCATAGAGATGCCAAGGATACGATCGAGAAGTTTCCCCTCAATTTGCCATTTAGGGAAAGAGGTCATGTGGAGCAAACGGAATAGTAGGGTTTTAAGGGAGTTAAGAGAGATTCTAGAGAGTTATGGTCCCTTGTTCCCTTTCATGTTTCCCATTGGGCTTCGATTTTGAAGGTTTTTGGTAATTATTCAATTGGCATGATCATGTATAGCTGGAGTCCCTTCCTATAAAGGGATTCCCCTTTTTTGTGAGCTTGCTTTTGTTGTATGCCCATGTATTATTTCATTTTTTCTTAATGAAAGTTGTTATTCCTATATAAAAAAAATACTATACTATTGGTCTATTTATGTTATTGTATTTTTTATTTGTTGCTAGGACACTTTTGTTTCATTTCATGTACTTTGAGCATTAGACTCATTTCATTATTTCAATGAAAAGTTTTGTTCCTGTTGAAATATATATATATATATATATATCATAGTAATAAAAATAAAGAAAACTGAAACTTGTTTAGTATCCTAGAAATATTTTTACCATACTGATATTAAAAGACAAATTAGTTTAACTAAAAACATACTAGTCTTGGAGAGTTCAAACCAGTAAAGGAAATTTAGCAGCATTATGATTTTAAGACACTTGATGACTTCTTGTTCAACTAGGAGTCGACATTGAAATTAAAATTCTGAAATAGAGTGGTAAGTAAAATGAAGAAATAAACTTGCACTAAGCTTTGCTATTTGCTTAAAGCACTGGCAACCACTGGATAGGGGAAGTGTAAGGAAACAATATGTAGTTGAAACAATATGACTACAAAACTGTACATAATTTCATCAACATGATAAATAGTTTCTTTCAGCCCGCAGAAGTGATGCATGAACTGATACAGGTTCAAGTGCTCAAATGCCTTAGTGAAATTACATGCAGTACTTTGTTGGGACGGCACTACTGTACGAAATGAGCACATTTGATTGCCAAAACAATAACAAGAAAGTAGAAAAGCCAATTAAAGAAATGCACGATAAGTGTTAACTTACGGATATACGTGTGGCAACAAATCCAGCCTTGACTAAGGATCTATCAAGTCCTCCTTTATGAACCCCTGATTTACTTGCCTGAAAATGCCCAAAAGAACCTGAAGCCATACAGAACCATGCCCCTCATCGTTGTGTTTGTAGCACAAGTATACAGTTATCATCTTTAAAGCTTCGTGTTTTTATATCTTGATCCTTACCTTCATCGCTCATCTTTACAAGCTAGTTCCATAAAAAAAAAAAAAAAAGAGTTTAGTAAAAAAAAGAAAAAAATTTTTAAAAAAAAAAAAAAAAGAGTTTAGTAAAAAAAAGAAAAAAATTTTTAAAAAAAAAAAAAAAAGAGTTTAGTAAAAAAAAGAAAAAAATTTTTAAAAAAAAAAAAAAAAGAGTTTAGTAAAAAAAAGAAAAAAATTTTTAAAAAAAAAAAAAAAAGAGTTTAGTAAAAAAAAGAAAAAAATTTTTAAAAAAAAAAAAAAAAGAGTTTAGTAAAAAAAAGAAAAAAATTTTTAAAAAAAAAAAAAAAAGAGTTTAGTAAAAAAAAGAAAAAAATTTTTAAAAAAAAAAAAAAAAGAGTTTAGTAAAAAAAAGAAAAAAATTTTTAAAAAAAAAAAAAAAAGAGTTTAGTAAAAAAAAGAAAAAAATTTTTAAAAAAAAAAAAAAAAGAGTTTAGTAAAAAAAAGAAAAAAATTTTTAAAAAAAAAAAAAAAAGAGTTTAGTAAAAAAAAGAAAAAAATTTTTAAAAAAAAAAAAAAAAGATATCTAGTGAATTTTCTAGAACACTACTGTCTCTTTTTACTTAAAACTTTCCATCTTCTATTTCACCACATTGGGCACTGGGAGAGATATTTAATAGTTGATTTGTATATTGATAGTGCATAATTTATATTCACTTTCTCTAAAATAAGTATCTGGGGAATGACCATAGAACTTACCAGCTCCATGAACAACTATAAAGGGACTCGCAAGGCCAACTTCATGTTCTCTTAAATCATCGACATTACATGCAATGTCGGATTTTCCAGGCTGCTTGCTCCAATCCATTCCAAAGGTATTTTCAGAAGAAGAGCCACTAACCATAGTTTTCCTCAGATGTGACGAAACCGTCGCCAAATTTTCTTCGTGTATGGTCTCCAATTCATTTTTGCAAGTAATGGCCGCACCCCCTGGATTGCCATGAAAAGTATTAATGCAGGCACAGACCTAGAACTACAATGGAAACGAGAAAAGATTAAACGGAAACTAAGCAAAACAAATTGAGAATCGATGTTCTTGAGCTACAAGTACAGACCCAATTTTACGATGCAGCGGAGTGGCTTTGTTAGATCCATCGCGTGATACAGTCGTCGGAGACTGGGTGCGATTGTTTTCCCCTCCTTAATTCTGCTTGAAGGAGAAAATCTTCAATGAGCGAATCAATGGCGAATCAGAGTCGAAGCTAAGCTGATTTCTCCCATAATTTCGCGGGATTTCCCCTAAAAAGTATTCGCAAAAGTGAACTATAGCTTACAAATAGAAGCACAATAAAAAAAAATGTATATATATAAATATAGAAAAATTTTACTTTCATAGATTGCGATATACATCTATCATTTCATTAATAAACACGGATAGATTTATCTAAGTGTATTGCAATCTATCATATATAGAAAGTAAAATTTTGTTATAATTGTAAATAATTTGATATTTTTTCTATTTATAATAATTTTCTCAAACAATTGAAAAAAAAAAATTTCATTAATGGGCACAAAAGAACCAAAATATCTACAAATATACACTATCAACTATCTAACATGTCAAGCTCACTTTGGCATTTTATTCCAAGGTTTATAGTTCATAAACAGGAGTATATTTAATATTACATACTATATATTATTAATTGAATAGGTGATTACAGTCAAATTTGAAAATATATATATATATATATCTTAGTGGAAATATATGGTAGGAAGATAAGAACTACAAACCATGTGATTAGTACATACTCGTATGCCAATTGAACTATGCTTATTTTTTACGTTAATGCAAATAATTGACAAGGAAAAAAGATAAAGTTTATAATAATGTTTCAACAACTCTAACCATTTGATTTAAAATAAGAAATTTTATTGCAATTACATAACAACATCTGAATACCTTAACATGTTTGGGAGTGACTTTTAAAATCATTAAAATCATTTTTGTCGTTTTTAAAATAACTCAAAAATACACTTTTATTCATTCAAAATTAATTTAGCTTTCAATTTTACACTTTTAAAGACAATTTCATATTATTGAATTAGTTTTGAAGGATTAAAAACATATTTCAATTTAATTTTGAAAATGACAAAAGCGTTTTTAGTCATTTTAGAATCACTCTCAAACATATTTTTAATCTATTGCACTATGGTTTCTAGATAAACAAGCATTGTGATATTTCATTTCATAACATTGACCAATATGATTTTAACCTTCAAAATTTTGATGTACAAATTCAAAATTTCCTTAAGAAGTCATCGAGCTTTTGAATCGTTTGATTTCTCAATTATTTATTTATTTTTGTTGAAAATGTTCTATTTATTATTATTCTGGTGAATGTCTCATTTTTCTAAAATTCATAAAGAGAACATAGCAGCCTATAATCTAGTAGTTTTGGCTTATTCATCTAAGATTACATTTTTCTAGAAAAAGTTCATTTCCTAGTCCTAAAGAGGAATTGATGTTTGGTTGTTGGGTTGTTATGCCGATTTTAATATATCCCAGTAGAAAAAGAAAAAAAAAGAAAAAAGAAAAAAAGAGAGCATTTCTTAGGAGCAACAATCCAACAACAAAACAAAACCGAGAACTTCATTCAAAATGTTTCTACAAATTTCCAACACCAAAATGGAGAGTAAAAGAGTCCACGAAGAAATTTGACTCTAGAAATAGCATCTTGAATCGGAATTTGAAAAACCATTAAGATCGTATTTGTTTAATAGAAGAAAGTTTGAAATGTAAAACAATGAGTGGATCCGTGGCGCAATGGTAGCATGTCTGACTTCAGATTAGAAGGTTGCGTATTTGATTCACATCGGATTCAATTCTCATTTTTTTTTCTTCTTGCAAATTTAACCATGGATTTCTTTTTTACCTATAAGTTTCTTCATTTAGTCACTGAGTTCTCAAAATATAACTTTTTAGTTCCTCTATTTTGAAAAATGAGTTTAAAAGGTTTATGGTGTTATCTTTACATCTACAATTGTTAAAATGTAAATTATTATTATTATAATTAATGTTAATATGACATGTAAAATAAAAATAAATAAATAAAATCTTCCGTTCTATTCCCTCTCTCTTCCATGTCTTCCTCTTCTCTCCTTTATATATATATAGGTTCATTTTCATGCCAATTACTAAGCTCACTTTGGCTTTTTGTATTTTACTCAAAAATCAAAGATTTCATCAAGCATTTAATATGTGTATATATATTTTGAAAAACTAGTATAACATGTAAAATGTTCACACTATAAATAAATTTTGTATGTAGAAAAGAGATTAGTTGAATGTACCAATCTAAGCATAACTCAATTGGTTTAAATATACTCTCTAATTCCGACCTCAAATGTTAAACTGTAGAAAAAAAAAGGAAAAAAAAAAAAAGAAATAAGTTCAATACAACACTTAGAAAAAATATAATACAACGCCAATGAAGCTCTTGACTTTGCTTTTGTATTAATTCACTCAATTGGAAGACTGAGTAATACAACGTCATCGCTGTTTAGCTTTCTTTCTCATCTGAAAAAACTTGATAAATTGTCACATCTTTTATATAAATAAAGCTGAAAAAATATGGATGATTTACTACCTTGTACTTCTCCAGTGGAAGAGGCAGAAAAAGATTTGTACTTCTCCATTACATTTTGTGTAAGAACACTTGAGGAGGATCTTCTCTATTGTATGAATGTAAGATGGGAACATAAAATTAACACAAAAAAACAATAATAATAATGAATAATAAATAAAAACGACAAAACTAAGAAACCAGAAAGAAAAGATAAGTTTTACAAGAAAATAAAAAGAATCTAAAGTTAAAAGAGGTTCTAAGAAAAGGACAAGAAAAAGAAGAAAAAAAAAACACATGGAATGCATATAAATTGGGATGTTTCTACTAGTATGGGAGTAGAATACTTTATTTGTTCATATTATACTTTTGCCTTTATAAGTAATCTTAATGTTGGTAGACTCCATATCATTTTTAAACCGATGCGGACGTGACAAGCAATAAATAAAAAGACTATGTGTTACAAGAATACCTGATATTTTATAGCATATACATAAGTACCAAACTCTCTTTGATAAATGTTTTATCTTTTATTTCATGTTTTTGAAACTTAAATTAGACACTACATCCACTGTCTTATTTCTTTGCTTTGATATCTACAACTTTTAAAAGTTTTCAATATCTAAATAAAAAATTTTAATTTTTTATTCTATTTTTTAGAATTTTGATTAGGAATTCAAACATGCTATTAGAAAGGTGAATTAGAAAGGTGAAGAACATACCATAAAAATGGAGAAAGCAGCATAACTTTAAAAACATAAAGCTAAAATGAAATCTTTATTAGACACGACTTTAAGTTTTTACATTTGACTTATAACCTCAATCCCAAAGTTTTGCAGAACAATCCCATTTGGTCCTATCGTTTTTTCTTTCTTCTTTCTTTGCTTTAATTGGTCATTAGACATTCTCTTTCTTTATTAAGTTTAGGGTAAAATACACTTTAAGTCTATGAAATTTGAATTCAATTTCTCGTTGGTCCCTACATGTTTAAAACTCACTTTTGGTCCTTGAAATTCGAAATTGATTTCTAATGGTGTTCAAATAAAATTAATCCTTAGTTGACCAAATAGAAAGATGACATGACAATTAACATATGCTAACTAAATTTTGTTGATTTGTATTTTTAAATGAGTTAATTTTTAATTTTTAAATTTTTTACACTTAGAGACCAACTAGAAATCATTTTCAAACTTCATGGACTAATTGGACGTAAAATTCGAATCTCAAAACCAAATATGTCATTTTTGAAACCTCTAGGACAACATAAAATCAAATTCAAATTTCGAAGACAAGAATGTTAGTTTTGGAAAGCTAGCCAAATTCGCAACAAAATTATATTTTACCTTTCAATGCAAGCAGAAAAATGTTTTAGTGCAAGCAAAAGAAGCAATGGAGATTGGGAAGGAACAACGTATAAGAGAAGAAAGATTATGAATAGAAAGTGAACCTTTCTTTAGCTTCTTGGTACGTACAACTTGAAGCAACTGCCAAAAGTTCACCTCCGCGGTTGAAAGATAGAGAAGCCACACTATTTGGAAATCTAGGCAACTAAAACAAAATGAAGGTCAGCTCAGCAGCTAAGGTCACCAAAGAAATTAGCAATGGTCAGGCCAATTGGCACACATGAAAATCAAACAAACTTCAAAATGCATATGTATTCAATCAACAACAGCCAAACATTGCACCTCAGATTTTTGGTTCAATTTGACGGAAAGATTGTATCCCACAAACTAATATGGCCCTTCCAACAAACTTTGTATGCTTTCTAAGAAGATTTTCTAAAATATTACCCATCCTAAGATTACCTTAGGATATGCATGGTAAACAAATGGATTGTAGTAGGAGAAGCCACAAACCAAAGAAGAAGCCGTCTTCCCGCCCCCCTTCTACTATTTATTCCCTAGATGCTCTGCCTCTAATCTAAAGAAATGAAAAATGTCGGCTATACACAAATTTTAGTCCAAGGAAGGTCCTACTCTTCTTTGGAATTCTAAGCCTCCGCAAAGAAGAGAAAAAAGAACATGTCGACAAGGGAGAAAAAAACAATCAAATTAAGGTACAAAGACTTGTAAGAAAAAGTTTACAAAGGTGAGAGACCAGAAAGTCCCTACAGTTGAGATAAATAAGTAACAACCAAATACGTCAAAAAATGGAGTCTATCTCAATGTCTCAATCACAAAAGGTCCCTAAAAAAGAGAAAAAAATAAGACCCTGCCCAAGAGCTAATAACTGAGGTCATCGGGGAGCTTTTTTTTAGAGATGTCCATAGAGTGATGAAACAAAAAGTTCAAACAAAGAGGACTTATTTGAACCCAAGTAACCTCCTAGAATCAAAGTCTACAACTTTCATTTATGAAGAAGTTGATAATGGATAAAAAACTTGGGGAAAAAAAAAAAAAGGAAAAAGATAGATCGCCTTCCAAGGGCTCTAAAGGAGAGGGGTCAGTCTCATGCTTGCTCATGGTTACCTGATGTCTTAAGGCTTAAAGTTCTAAAGGGAACCACAACCATTTCAAGCGAAGGGCAGATTTCTTCGCATCTAAATTCTCAATCCTCAGACCACTCTTCTAGGTTTCAACCCTCTAACTTACTGAACACGACCTACTTCGTTCCTCAGTTTATTCCCACCAAAGATCTCTTATGACCATTTTCAATAAGGCCTAAGCACATCTATTGCGGAATCCTCCGTGTTGATTGCTAACTCACTAAGATGAAGTTTCTACCATTAAAAATCATCAAAACTAAACTTAAAATACTTATTCGTAACTGTTTCAAGGTCATCAGTCTATATGCCATACTGAAGAGCATGCAATATTAGAATAAACAACAGAGATAAATGTACTAAATCGGGCAGATGATACCTCAAGTATTCTTGTCTTTCTTTGGAAATCCCATATGCCAACAAAGCCTGCATTATCACCCGTAGCAAAGGCACCATGATGTCTAAATGAAAATAGAATATTAGAATAATGGGAAAAAAGATTTTGCCCAGCTGAACGGTAGAGAAATTATAATGCATACATTGGATTAAACACAATATCATTCACCGACTCCAAATGATTTCTTGCAGCTTTTGACTTTGGGTGACACCTGAAAATATATCTGCTTCAAAGAATAAAAGAAATCATGCGTAAGAATAATGTACCCCAAAAATTATTGCACAAGCCAAATAATGATTCAAGAAAATCCTGAATATCTTTCTTTGCCACTTGAAAAAATAATACAGAAAGGAATAGAAAGAAGAAGAAAAAACAAATGCCAAGTTCATCATGAAAACTTGAAAAGTAAAGGTAAGCTATGGTTCTAGAAAGCTTAAGCATTTTATTTTATTAGGTACAATGTATGAAATTTTAATTTCAATAGGAAGACACATATAGCATCATCCAAATAAATTTAATTTTTTGTAGTGTAAGAGAGATCTCTAAGTACAACTCTCCTGCAGCCAAATAAAGAACTTGGATTTCATTAAGGTTAAGCTTAAAACATGAAAGAGACACGATAACAAAACTGGCATCCAAAAATATGCACAAGATGAAACGATCCGAGTTGAAATGTGATAGATACTGGAAAAATTACATTTATGTAATGTAGAGATAAAGTGACAATATCACCATACAACCACTCAGCCAACTTGAGAGGGTTGTATCTCTCCCCAAAATTGCGTCTACGAATTCGAAGATAACTAGTAACCTTTCACCTGCCTACCAACTGTCTCTGAATAGGCAAGCACATACCAATTCTAACTCCCATGTTACCCTTTGCCCATAATGGTATAAACATTTGCAATTGGAGCCTAACATTACATTACCCTCAGGACAAACGAGACCTTGTCCCCGAGGTAACATTGAGGGAATTGCTGTTGGAACATGATCAGAGGCTCCCAAGGGCCAAGATGCATCTTCTACAGGCAAATCATTCCATTGCACCAGAAGGTTCCAAAAGTTTTGATCTTCAGCTTGTGAATAGACAAACTTTGATCAAGGTCAAACGCCTAGTCACAATCACAACCGAAAGCATCTAGTATTGGGCAGGTTGCTTGACTAGGGCCCAAAATCTTCTAAAATGAGACATTGTGGATTGAGGTGGTAGATCATAACTCAATTTATAGGCAAAGGAACCCACCTTTTGGACTAAGGGACAAGAAATTTGGGAGATATCTTATCGTTCCCTCAATGAGCCAGCAATTGTTGGCTAAAAGGAAACAGCTTGATGAGCATGAAGTCCATCACAGAGAAAACCACCTCTCTTCTTTTCTTTTCGACAAATCGTTTCATTTGAACTTGAGCTAGTTGTGAATGGTCCTTCAAATCGGCCAAGATTTAATCACACTGCTCCAACTATTGATCGAGTTAGGCATTTTTCACTTCTCTTTTTCTCCTCAAATAAGCATAAAGTGTAACTAGATGGAAAACACCTAAATCATTATTTCGTCTATGTTATTCGTGCTTCAGGGTGCCAGAACCATCTTCTCAATTTGTTCAACTTTGATTGATGCTCTTCTAATAATACCTCTCTCTCTTCCTAACTAAGACTATGACTGGGCGGGGACTGTGCTGTAAGGCTTGAGTTCTTTAGATGAATGCATCAAGAGCAATTTTTTGGATGGTCTGGAACCTGAGAGAAATAGAAGATTTAGCAAGATGAACATTGGAAGATGGACCATTCTTACGATACTATAGCACAAGGTGGGGCCTTGGAATAACTACTTTATATATAATCAGCTAATTGAGGGGATTCCTAGCATCCTAAGGCAGAGGTATCTAATCTTTTGATATTATAAGATTGGTTGAACAGTTTCTCAATGAAAATTCCTAATTCCAATTAAAGGTTTAGGTGGTCTTAAAATACTAATTACATATGAATTTCTGATGCTATATATTGTTCCACTTCCATCAAGTGCTACTCCAATGACATAAGAGAGTTGCACATATAAAAATTCAAATAGTGATCAGGGAGAGAAAAAAAAAAGGTGGCAACACTTCAAATAGGGGTCCACAATACCCAAAAAACACTTCCAAACAGGTTCTAAGTTCTGTGTTCATGAACCAGATGCTAGAATATAACTGTAGTACACTAGAAGGATAAGATAGACCTGTTAAGCTATATACTAACTTGAGCTAGTTTAATATATAATCTAATTAATTAGGATCCACATCCAAAGGTAGGGAAAGCAAAAGTTTCTAAGTTTTGTGTACTATGATAAAAACCTGATGTCATCTGTTTGGTCCAGACAAGCAATATCCAAAGCTACACGTCCATCTACTGATCCAACTGCAACTCCTGCACCAATAGTATCTGGAGGTGGTCAATACAATTCAAGCAAAGATTGTCCTGATTTTATATAGTTTTAACAAAAAGTAAATTTTACTGGAAAAAATAAAGGAAAGAAAGAGGGGCATTCTCAAAGATCAAAATATTAGCGAAAAATTATCTCAAAGAAACTGCTAATACATTTATTTAAAAGAAGTAATCTGGCCCCATAATCCACGTTTTCAAAGTAACATTAACACAAAAAGGATCAATGATGTATTTATAAAACATGTCAAGTAACGTTACCTACCTTCACCATAAGGAACTGAGCTAACACAGGCTACAGGAACTTTCATATAAGAATCTTTCAGTTGAATTGATTTCTCTAGGTTACGTAAGTCCAATACATATACACATGCTCCAGAAGCCACAATTAAATTAAATCCAGATAGTGACATGGACACCACATCTGAACCAATATTTCTCACAAATGACAGAGATTTTTCTTTACGAGAGTCCCACAACTGTATCTTTCCATCCAAACCCGCTGTTACTATTTGGCCTACAAACATAAAGGGAATAGATTTTGTTTTTCATAACAAAGTTGCAAAAGGCCAAAAAAGCTTTTCTAACCAACGCAAATTATACATACCCAACCATCGTCAACATATTGCAGGAAAATGACCATTCTTTTAGGCAGGAAACAACATTTTTCATTAAGAAAATGAAACTTGAAAAGAAATAATGCTCGAAGATACAAATACCAAACACAAAAAACATAAAACATAGAAAATAGAAAATCTAAGTATCAAAGAAATAACAATAATGACAGGACTAAAGAGGAAAGATGAAGGCACCCCAGCTGCAATAGATATCTTGAATGGAGTAACCAGAAAACTTCTTAGATAAAAGAACACCATGAAGAAGATTTCAAACGGGCCGATTTAAATCTGACAAGACTGGAACAAGATCCTATATTACCATTTGCAAACCTTTGTAAATAAAGTGTACAGAGTAATTTAGGATATATTCTCAATATATTATTTAGAATAAAGTTACATATATATAGGGAACAAGAAAACTCTAGACTAGATATGTACAATTACGATAAAGGACAATTATACATAAACATGTAAAATATGTATTATAACACTCCCCCTCAAGTTGGAGCAAATATGTCAATCATGCCCAGCTTGTTGCATAGATAGTTTATTCTTGCTCCATTTACAATTTTGGTAAGAATATCTCCCAATTGTTCTCCAGTCTTCACATATCTTATGGACACCAACTCTTCTTGTATTTTCTCACGAATGAAATGACAATCCACTTCAATATGTTTCGTCCATTCATGAAACATTGGGTTAGATGCAATGTGAAGTGCAGCTTGATTATCACACCATAATTTAGCTGGCACGGTAACACTGAATCCCATCTCGGTTAATAATTAGTATATCCACACTATTTCGCACATAGATTGTGCCATGGCCATATATTCTGACTCAACACTCGAACGTGAAACTACATTTTGCTTCTTATTCTTCCACAGTACTAAGTTTCCTCCTACAAAGACACAATATCCAGAAGTCAAGCTCCTATCTTCTCGAGATCCAACCCAATCAACATCTGAAAAATATTCAACTCTTGTATGGCCATGATCTTCATATAAGATCCCATGTCCAGGTGCAACTTTCAAATAACATAGTTGTTCTACTGCAGCCCAATGGTCCACTGTAGGAGAAGACATAAACTGGCTTACAATACTTACAAAATAAGTAATGTCTGGTCGGTCACTGTTAAATAGTTCAACTTCCCAACTAATCTTCTATATCTCTTAGGATCTTTAAATAATCCTCCTTCTTTAGTAAGTTGCAGATTTGGTATCATCGAGGTACTGTACGGTTTGACTCCTAATTTTCCTATCTCAAACAACAAATCAAGTACATATTTTCGTTGTGACAAATAAATACCTATCTTGCTTATCATTACTTCAATACCCAAAAAATACTTCAATTTTCCCGAATCTTTCGTATGAAATTAACCCTGAAGGAAAGTCTTGAGAGAAGTTATACCAGATACATCATTTCCAGTAATAACAATATCATCAACATATACAACAAGCAAAGTAATACCAAAACCTTTTCTTCATACCGTAACGATCAAGTGCTTGGCTAAACTTACCAAACCATGCACGTACAAAGATTTTTGAAGGCGACATACTTTATCACTTTCCCCCTGAGCAACAAACCCAAGTGGTTGCTCCACATAAACTTCCTCCTGGAGATCACCATGCAGAAAGCATTCTTTATGTCAAGCTGATGCAAAAGCCAATTGTGGGTAGCAGTCATGGAAAGAAAAAGTTTGATGGAGTTTAATTTGGCAACTGGAGAAAACATATTTGAATAATCAGTCCCATAGATTTGGGCGTAACATTTAGCAACAAGACGAGCTTTCAATTGAGCCACTATTAGATCAGGGTTAACCTTGATAGCAAACACCAATTTACATCCAATTGCCTTCTTTCCAGTAGGACGAGAGACTAAATCACAAGTACCATTATCATTTAAAGCAGTCATCTCCTCAATCATTGCACTACGCCAGCCAGGATGAGATAAAGTTTCATGAACAAAGTTAGGAATAGAGACAGAATCAAGGGATATTAGAAAAGAATATATGGGCGAGGACAACTGATGATATGAAACAAATGAAGAAAAAGGTTAAGTACAAATGTGTTTACCTTTTCGAAGGGCGATGGGAAGATCATCACTTGGTCTTGGATCAATTTTCGAAGAAGTCATTGGTGTAGGACATGTGCCTGAAGGTTGTTGTGGAAGATGTCTAGAGTAGACTTGAGTAATGGGTGGACGAGAAGGAAGAGACACAGAGGAAGACGAAGTAGATGATGATGTGGGAGAGGTAATCTCATAGATAAAAAGATCGTCATCCTCCCCCTACACGAACTCGATGGTGATGAACTAAAGGACATGTCTTTGAATAATGTAACATCAGGAAGAAGATACCTATTAAGAGAGGGACAATAACAACGATACCCCTTTTGAACACACAAATAACCTAAGAATATGCATTTCAAGGATTTGGGATCTAACTTGGTACGATGAGGACGAACATCCCGGCAAGACAAACCAACCAAATATCTTTGGAGCAATAGAAAATAAAGATTTGGAAGGGAAAAGAACACGATAAGGAATCTCACCATTAAGAACAAAGGAACACATTCTATTAATCAGAAAACAAGCAGTTGAAATAGCATCAACCTAAAATTGCTTTGGAACATGCATTTGAAAGGATAATGCACGTGCAATTTCAAGTAAGTGCCTATTCTTCCATTTAGCAACTCCATTTTGGGATAGGAGTGTTGGCACAAGAGGATTCATGAATGATTCCATGTTCACAAAAGTAAGATCCAAGCACATGAGAAAAATATTCGCCAGCATTACCAGTGCACAAGGTTTTGATAGAGACATTGAACTGATTTTGAATTTCAGCATGAAAAGCACAAAAGTGAAATAGTAACTCGGAATGATTTTTCATTAAGTATAACCAACGAGAATAATCGTCAACGTAAGTAACAAAATAACGAAAACCTATTTGGGATACAACTGGGCAAGGACCCCAAATATCAGATGAACTAATTCAAATGGAGTACTTGCTCGTTTATTGACTCTAGGACTAGAACTAAGACGATGAAATTTAACGAACTGACACGAATCACAATTCAAAGGACAAAAACCAAAATTCTGGATAAAGTTTCTTCAACACGAACAAAGACGGATGACGCAAACGACAATGAACTTCAAACGGAGATGTAACCCCTGAGCAACAACAACTTTCGGTATCTGGTGATCAAAAATATAAAAAACCTCCTGACTCATATCCTCTACCAATAATCTTTTTCGTCATACGATCCTGAAACTAGCAATAACTAGGAAAAAAACGAGGCAACACAGTTAAGGTCATGAGTAAGTTGGCTAATAAAAATTAAATTAAAAGATAGTTAAGGCAAATGTAAAACAAAAGATAAAAAAAAGGATGGGGAAAGGTTAATGATGCTAGAACCAAGATTGAGCCATCTGCCAAAGTGACAGATGGGGAAGAGGCAGGGGGCAATGGTGCAGAAAATAACCTAGAATTACCTGTCATATGAGTTGTGGCACCAGAGTCTATGACCCATTCGGTAGATGATGTAAGGAGACATCCAAAGCACAAAAGCCAGAATCTTTCAGAAAATGGATTCCTATTCGAAGAGTGCGATCGGAAAATAAAGAAATAATTAATATATTCACTTTCGTATTACCTGTGCCAGCAATGGTGGCAATAGGATTAGATGAAGATGATACTTACAATGATTCCTGGTACATCTGAAATTTAGCAAACTCATATGTAGAAATGGTAACCGACTTCTCTGTCATATCACTGTTGGAAGTTATCTGAGCATGTTGAGATTGTTGATTCTTATACAAACTTCTAGTAGTCACATTTCAAATGGCCAGGCTTACAACAGTAGTTACAGACAATCTCCTAAAAATCTGATTTTCGATTATCATAATTAGTTCTCTGAAAATTGTTATCCATCCCTTAAGGGACCCAGGGTTTATTATTTTTGCTAATAAGAACGCTGCTAGGTTGAGGAACAAACAAACTAGATTGAGAACTCTCAATGCAAAGAACACGACTAAAAACATCTTCTAATGACGGGATTTTAGAGTAAGAAAGAATTTTTGTTTTGGTCATTTCAAATTTAGGTAAAAATTCATTCAGAAAGATCATAACAACCATCTTTTCTCACTGAGCTTGTTGAACTTTAACATTTAGACTAAAAGGTAATAACAAAGCAAGTTCGGCAGCTATTCTCTTAAGTCTCATAAAGTAGCTGGTCACAAATTCTGCTATCTGTTCGGTACGAAAGAACTACATACAAACTTCAAACATTCTATGGACTTGCTCTTTAACTGAGTATAGAAATTCTAAAGATTCTAAGACCTTCATAGAATTACAATGATCAACCAAACCAACTACCTCACCCTCAGTGGAACTTTTGATCTGAAGATAAAGTCGAGTGTCATCACAAAGGCAATTTGTCTCCTTCTTATCATCTTCTAGTGGATCCATAGTCATATGATCATCCATATCCATACTTCGTAAATAAAACAGAATTGTCCGACGTCAATCATAGTAATTAGATTCATCTAACTTGTGTTCTGTGATTTTTGAGGCTAGGGGAATCACATTAAATACCAACAAATTCTTCATCGCATCCATAATGAATTTACACACGGATCGTAGGTCTCACAAATAGAACGAGAATAAAGAACCAGAATAAAAAAATTAGGGTAAAATCACTCCAAATGATCAAAACACCCACAAAATTGAACAAAACAACCACAAACCCTAGAAACAAAGATGTATTCTTCAAATATCTTCACGGCTAAAGAGTTTTGATGGAATCAATTGCACAGACTGATAGGGAAAGAGGACTTGAAACAAACCCAACCGACAAAACACGAAACGGAGCTTCCACGTACTCCCATGCGCTAGTGTGTCGCAACGGAGTAGTTTCCTTCCGGCAGCGCGTGAGCCTCACGCGCAACATTTTCCGACCAACGACAAAGACAGACGGCCACTCGAACTTTGTGACCTAAACTCAGACCCTAGTTTTGTGAGAGGGTAGCCATCAAACGAATATTCTAAACCCTAGAGCTCTGATACCATGTACTGAGTAACTTAGAATATATTCTCACTATATTATTCAGAATAAAGTTACCTATATATAGAGAACAAGGAAACCCTAGACTAGGTACGTACAATTACGATAAAGGACAATTATGCATAAACATGTAAAATATGTATTATAACATAAAGATTCTATATGATTGTTACAACATGTCACATAGCTATAAGCCCATAACAGTCTTTTCAAATAAAAGAAGACAATAAGCTGTATTATAGTCAATTAACTTGGTTACTTGAGGGAGAGTAGACACTACTATTGTCTTCAAAATATCTGGGAATTATTTATGTTGCAGATTTGTTTCGGTAGAACTTGTATGCAAAAATAATCTAGCAATATTTACCAGCACCAATGCAGCAGAAAAGAAAGGAAAGAACTTAAAGAAAAAAACCATTGGGGTCATCAAAAGAAAGAGAAAATATGACGAACAAACTAAAGGTTCAATCTATTTCCTGCATTAACCAACATAATAGAAACACCGTAGTCTGTGATAACATGTTAAAGAAAAGGAAAGATCAAATAATGATACTGAACTATGTATTTTCACTCCAGTATAGAGTTTGGTAACTCTTAATAGTGCCCAATGAGACTCAAGGTTCAACAAGTTCCAAAGGAAAATATAATCCAGTCATTAAAGTGCATGCTAAAAGCAAAATATAATTTAGAACATTTTTCAATAATTTACCAAAAGGAACTCATGTTTACAAACCACATAAGCTATATAAGGTGGTAAAGAGCTTACACGTTCGATCAGAATATCTGATATGGGTTACACTATCATCGTGTTTTCCAACAGTCTCAAATATCCCTGATTGCAATTCATACCTAGAAAAGTTTTACCGAAAGCCATTAGCACCTATGCTCAAAGTATCCAACCATCACACAATGCTGCTAACATACAACAGAAGTTGTTTTAGCCAAACAGAAAGGTAAAGAGAAGGAGGAAAATTTTCAAGTTAATACTCAGGCAGGTTATGAATAGTTCCTTACTGCCCAACCTCTATCTCTCACTTTTGTCTACTAATCAGTTGATATGTGTAGCCAAAAGAAGAAGAAGAAAAGAAAAGAACAGCAATGGGATTAATCTATATAATTGCTTAAAAATACAACATCCGAATTTCGTAATCTGTACCATTTTTTACAGATAAGCAAGCATTGTGATTTCGTTTCATAAATTTAACCCAGCGGAATGTAACATTAAAAAAATTTGATATGCGAGTTCCAAACCTCCTTATAAAGCCATCAGAACCAGCGCTGTAAGCCAGCGACTCATCCTGGAAGCAACAATCCAGCAGCGCAGCTTCGGATGGAGTTTCAAGTCTGAGTATAGAGTTAGCAACGTCGTACAAACGAAGACTCTGACCCAGGAAAACAAAACCTATAACTTCAATCAGAATGAACAAAAAAGAAATGACACAGATTTAGAACAAACTTCCAACACCGAAACGAACACTAACAGAATCCCAGGAAGAAACAAGGAGATTGTTCGATTGGGGAGCAAACTGAAGTCTGGAAATGGCTTCTTGGATCGGAATTTGAAGATCCAGCAAAACCCTATTCGATTCCATACCCAGAGATGGAGCTTAGACCATCAAAAGAGGCGGGAACCGAAGGAATGGAAGAAAATTTGAGTATGGCAACGATCTTGGACAACAAACTTCGTCAATAAATAGTTTGTGATGAAATGATATAACAAGAGGATCCGTGGCGCAATGGTAGCGCGTCTGACTCCAGATCAGAAGGTTGCGTGTTCGATTCACGTCGGGTTCAGGTCCCACTTTTTTTCCTTCCAGTTTTTCATCCCTTGTTTTGTTTAATCAAAACGCTTTGTAAATTTTACATTGCTAAAATTGAACACAAACGCTAACTTTTGACATTCGTGGTTTTTATTGATTTTGATAAATCATCTTTACAATTACCAAAAATCACTTTATTGATGTTTGATGAATTACAAAAATCTAAAATAATCTTATTTTTTATTTTTTAGACGTTTGAAAATGATTTAGAAAAAAAGGTCTAATTACAATTAGTTTTGTACAAATGATTGTTACGTAATCCTTCTAATGTTTGTTGTGGTAAGATTTTTAATATTTAATATCTTTTTAATTATGAAATTGGCTTGTTTGAATTGATTTAAGAAATAAATGTTTTTCAAAAAACTCGTTTTTATTTTTTACAAAAACTCATTAAAATACACTAGAAAAGCTATTTTGAGTGGTTGCTAAACCTCTAATTTCTTCCAAAATGACTTATTTTTTAAATTATACACTTGAAAATGTCTTTCAAACACACCCTAAATGTTACGATAATTTTTTAGGGGGCGTTTGGGGTACATGTTCGAAATCAAAAGCCTGAGAATCAAATGTCTCCAGGCTTATTTAGGTGGTTTAAAACATGGGAATCACAAATGTCTGCATTTTGTGTGCATGTTACTTATGATTGGGTTTGAGTAATCTAACCCCTTTTTCCCATCTTTTAATGATTGGTTGATTTGTGAATTGTATCTTCTCTATTGTATCATGGATCAATTTTAATGATAATTTTAAAATAAAAATTTAATATATCCATTTTAAAATGAAATTTATATTATCTATGTTTGTTGTAATCCTAAATAAAATCATTTGGTCTATTAATTTCCACGACAATAGTGTAGGAACGACAATTATTTAGTTAGTTATATATATATATATATATATATATAATTTTTTTTTTTTTTTAAACAAAGTAATAAAGCTTTGAAATTTAGTTTTATAACAAATTCAGTTTAGCTTTAATGTTCAAATTTATCTCTTATAAAAAGTTTATCTTTTGATATTAAAGCAGTTGATAACTTGTAGAAATACAAGTTATTATATTCATTATTTGGAATAATTAGGACGGAATTGATAATAAATGCATAAATTTAGCACTTGAATTGAGTTATATGAATAACTTTGCATTTACAATGCTTACAAAAGAATCTCTCCTACAAATTATGAAATTCTATTTCTCTTAATGCAGGATAAAACAAAAGGAGCAGAAATATAAAGGAAGAGGAAGCTGCCAGAGAAGACCAACGCGTCGAGTACCATGCGTCCAAAGGATAAACATTGCAAGCACTTAATTAGCAACTGTCACGTCAATATGCAAGTGGACAATTGATTTCACCAAATCATGACAAATCTAATGAACTGTAGACACGAAGAAGTCGGCACAGCAGGCCATGGAATTAGATGCAAAGGTGCCAGATCATCATGATATCACATTTCCGACGCCTATAAATAGCCCAAAACTACTCAGATCAAACGAGGGGAGAAAATATTTTCTGTAGTAAAAGCTTGGCACAATTTTCTCACTCAATATCCATAGCCATCCTCTATTTTCAAGCTCTTCTGTGAGAAGGATTCTGAGCATTTTCAGAGTCACCTTTCAAAGAGTGAGAATCTTCCCCTATGCAGTTTATGTATTAGATAGCCACCATCTCAAGCCTCCATGAAGCAAGACATTACTAGTAGCGGCTTGACAACTCCTATTTCCATTCATTTGTCATTTTCATCATTCTTACTTATAGTCTGTCAATGACATTCGAGAGAATGCTTTATTTACTTAATATAAGTTTGATTGACAACTATCTTCCACTTATTTCCATATTCAATACTCTTCACCATGATTGTTCGTTATATCTAACGAGTTAAATGTTTGAAGTTAGTATTCTCTAAGTATTATTAAGTATGTTTGCATCGTGATCAATGAACATCTTTAGCTTGTTTGAATTTTTCAAACAAACAAATGTACACAAACACGATCATTTAACTTGAGAGAGTAGATGATCAATCTTTTGTATTTGTCAAGTAATTATGAGTTTCAAAAATGCAGTGCATCTTTTGCTGAGAACAAACTTACCATGCAGATAAGACCAATGTGGCGTCAAACATCGAGAGATGGGGTCTTAACTCCAAAAGTTTGTAGGCATGGAAACATACCTAAATTTACTTAAGAGAAAACTAGCAGCTTCATTTAACTCCCTTTATTTCATGATTCCATCTTCATACTCAACACATGCTATCCGAACGTAAGTGTATATGACTACCCTTCTCCATGATCACTCCCCATATTAATTCATTAATTCATTATGTATAGAGTTAAAGTTAGTAATTCCTTCTACATATGACCCATAGATCAAGAAATACTTTCTCAACGCATAATTATTACATATCCCTACGTTTGACCTTGAATTCACCAGGAAACCTATAAATATTTACTCTTGGGTCTTTATAGGAAAATTTGCTGATAGATGAATATACTTGAGCAATCTCGACGCATTGTTAGAAACTAAACGCACATATCTAATTAAAAAAGCAACAACAATGAAGTTTGAAATTTAGTTTACTAACACATTTATAACAAAGTTAGTTCTACTTTAAATTCCTAAATTATCTCTTTTTTCTTGTAGCCATGAAATGAATTTTACTTTTGAAGTTTGCATTTAATAGCATTCTTAGTCTAGTCCATTTGTCAATTTCTACTTTTGTGTGTGTTTGTGTGTGTGAAAATGAGGAAAAATGAAAAAAAAAATGGAATGAGAAATTGAAGAAATAGGGAGGAAGAAGAAGGAGGAAAGAAAAAAATAATTGCTGGTGATTGCTAATGGATGACCAATGATGGTAGGTGGGTAGCAACTGATGAAGAGAATCTGATAACCCATAAGCAGCACGATTGATGCAACACTTCAGTTGTTGGAGCTCATAGATAAAAGAGTCAATTTCTTGTTTGTGTGTGCGTGTGTGAAAATGAGCAAGAAGGGGATAGTGAGGAAGAAGAAGAAAAAAGGGAAAAAGACAACAACCGTCACTAGTAACTTGTAATGTGCGACGAGCAACATAGAACATCCTGCAGTCCACGACTAGCACAATCGACGGAATATCCTAGAATAAGGGAGTTTGTTTTTATTTTATTTTATTTTATTTTTAATTTTTTGTGAAAATAAAGAAGGAGAAAAAAAATGAGAAATCCAAGGGAAGAGGGAGGAAGAAAGGAAAATGGAGGGAAAAGAAGGTTTGAGGAAAAAAAGTACTGATGGCCAACGGTCATAGGCGACCTATCGACTATCATGGGCAGCCATGCATCGGTCAATATTGGCATGATAGTTGATCCTTGTCATGATGATCGATCGTTGACGGTCATGACAGTTGGTCATTGACAGTCAAGATGTTTAGTTGTTAACAGTCCATAACAGTTGGTCATCGATGGTCAAGACAATCTGCCGTCAACAATCAATCATGATAATCAGCTAACAGTCACCAACGACCATTGATAAGAGGTAGGAGATGAAGGGAAAGTTTTTTCAAACCTATGACATTCATTAAGAACCCTGTTCCAAACCCAGGATTTGGTTTTTTAATCTTGAAAATTTTATTCTAAAGGTTGAAACATAGGTTAGACTTCAAAGGTCAAACCCCTAATTTCAAACCCATGACCAAAACACCCCTTGGTGTTTCTTTATTAAAAAAGAAAATGTAATAAAGTTTAAAAGATTTTATTTTATAATAAGTATTTTATGTTCTAAGTAAGTGTATAAATATAGGAAAAAAAAAGTAGCCTATAAATACCCCACTTACCTTTATGTCAAAACACAACAATAACAAAGGTTCAATATTATATTTCTTTCGTATTTTATCTCATTAGCTCCTTCAAGAGTAATTGATCAAAATAAGGGTGTTCTTAGTTGTGGAGTTTTAAGTTCAACATTTTCAATGCAAAGTGGTTTGAGCTACCCAACGTTTCAGTTGAGTTTTTGTATCCTTGAAGGTATAGACTAGAGAATATTTGTTATACCAATGGTTAATTGATATAAAAAAAAAATTCAATACACGCTGCAGATGGCTTGAATGTTCTTAAACAGAGTGATATATATGCGCCCCGACCTAATTGTTTACGTCTTTATTTCTCAATATTTAATCCATTTTCTTCCGTTATTTGTAGTTCTTCCAACATTTATTTTTTTGGTAATTTTAAGTTATTAATGTTTAGTTTCAAAAGTGATTTTAGAAATATCAAATTTCTAAAAGATGCATTATATTTGAGAAATCATTTAACAAGCAATCCAATCTTATATGTAATATATAAATGTGTTAGTTTTCAAAACGATAAATGTTTTGGGAACAATCCTTAGAGTCACAATAATAAAACAAATTATTGGAGTTACAAACATAGCAAAAGGTTTTTTTTTTTTGTTTAGATGATCCATTTTGAAAGTGTCCAAATGAAAGTTAACTCAGATTTTTACAAATATGTTCGTTGCTGTTGGATAATGAGAAATACATAAGATTTTTCTTCCTCAATTGATTATGTAATTCTATTCAAATTCATTTTCTCCCCAAATATGGTATCAGAGCAATTAAGTGTCCCCCATGTAATTTGCTTAACCCTTTTAATTTATTTTTAATTCTAAATAAAAACAAAGTGATTCAATGCTTCTGTACGGAATGAAGTGTTCATTCTTTTCACTTTCAACAACCTTCCCTTTTATATGTGTTTCTCTAGTTTCTACTCTTAAACATATTTAAATCATTTTCTTCAAATATACTTTATAAAGGAATCTATTTCAAATATGTTTAACAATTCTCCTTATTCAAGATGAACCCCCACAACAATAATAAGAAAACCCCCATTAACTAATTGATGAGAAAAATTCTAGTATTACGGTAGTCTGGAAAATATTTCATACTACCTCCATTCGTTGGTTGCCAAAAAAGTAGCATTTAATATTTGTAGACCTCACATTAATATTAATGGATCTTGTGAGTGAGTCCTATTCTATTTTTAAAAGCATAGTACCATGACTACTACCATGAATGCATTGCATCTCTCACCATTTTTTCTCTCATCTATTAATACTTTTCAATTTTTTTTTTAATTTATTTATTACGTTACACTACAACTTTAGTCTTTGAAATCCTTAACTTTCAAAAGCATTTTCTTATATTTTCGATTTTGTGTCTAATAGAGCCCCAACATATGATCTTTACTAAAATAAATTGATCTATTAGAACATTGAATTTTATGTTTAATAGACCCCTTATATTCAGTTTTGTATTTAATCAATATTTTTTTTTCTTTAAAAAAAATTAATAGGTAAAAGACCTATTAGAATTTAGAATAAATTTGAAAGTTTTTTGAATTATTGAACGCAACACACTTTTAAATTTAAGAACTAAATGGACACAAAATTTAAGAGAATAAACTTTTAATTCAACCTCCTGATGGAGGTATATATATCTTAACACATTGAATTTTGCACAAGAATTTATGATAATGGCAAAGAAGGAAATGATTTAAGAACTTTATTGTCTGAACCTAGTTGAACATTATCTTGGGATTGGACATTGGAAGGTTGTTCTAACTCTTCAAAGGTTCTGTCTAATAAGATAGTTTACTAAAAATAAAATGCCATTTACCTTATTTTACTCGTATGCAACAGCTCTACCTTAATTATCAAACTCAAGGGGCATAGGTTCAACTCCCATTCTCTAGTTCTTTATAACTTTCTATAAACTCATTCTTGGTATGAGTTGTTAGCTCAGACTACACAATAGCCCAACGTCAAGCCATTATCCTCTCCTTTGCAAGTCCAAGCTAGCCTCGCACTGTCACCTATTAATTCCTCTTTTCACCATCCTTCAAGCACTGTCTTAACTGTGAAGCTAGACGATAAGAACTACTCGCTATGGAGAAGAATGGTTCTTGCTGTGCTCAAACGACAAAAAGGTAGATGGCTACATACTTGGGACAAAGGCATCACCATCCAACACCTCACACCAGCTGAAGGAGCATCTGCGAGTTGATGGATTTCGGCTCAAATGACATAAATTTCAAGACATCTAGAGTTGTATGGAAAGCAATTAAAGATGTGTATGGGAATTCGTAGTAAAGCTCAAAAAATTCAGTTGAGAAATGTGCTGCAAATAACATAGAAGAGATTCATGAAAATATTTGTACCTATTGTGTAATACCAAATCGAAAATATCTGTCCCAAAAAAGAGAAAAAAAAAAAGCTATTGGGGAATGAACACTTCAAACTCATAACGGAAGCGTTGGATCGTCATGGACTTTATTTAAAATTAAACTACAGTACAAGATTAAGCAAATAAACCATACCTGAATTGAATGGAAAAATGTTTTGGCAAAACTTTATCTCCTCACACTCCAACTTCATGAGGCAATTCGACTTAATAAACGATAAACCATACTTTGAATATAAAGGAGAATTGTCCTAGCGGATCTTTATCTCCTTGCGATCCAATATGGTGTCCTTACCCTCAATTTGGCACACAATAGAGAGAAATTCAACTTCAATATAGCCCATACAAGCATGATACTAGATAAAGAAAGAAACTCACCCATAAGCTTAAATTTTTTTTCTTGAAGTTTTCTTCATGAATGTCAAATATTCATACCTTTTCCCACCGGAATTAATCAAGCTTTACTAGCAACTCCATACAAGTCCTTAAGTGCTTCCTGTACATCTCAAGATGTCCTGAGGTCCATAACATCACAAACCACTAATGGGTTCATTGAACCAAACAATCAGTCTAACTAGCGACACTCGATCCAGAACAATCATTCTTTGTAAACCCAATTGGCCATCCATTTATATGCTAGCTCCTTTAACTAGTATGAGGTGTTCGATGGTGATGCCTTTGTCCTAAAAACATGGCCATCTACCTTTAGTCCTTTGAACACAACAAGAACTATTTCTCTCCATAGTGACTAGTTCTTATGAAATGGCCAAAAGAGAAATTAATAATAAGTGTACAAGGCTTGGATTTACAGAGCAGATGACGGTGGCTAGTGGTTTGGACGAGGACTCTAGTCATCCATCACTAGCCATTGTAGATAGTTAACCTAACAACTCTGATAGACGAAGAATATGATTTCTAGAAGGTTATAAACAACTAGAGAAGTAAGATTTTGTATTGTTTATTGCTCAAGAAGCTATTTATAATACAGAAGATTTGTTATAAAAGAGAGTAAAAATAGGGGCTGTGTAAGATTGCTTCGTAATGGCAACCCACTAACCACATTACACAAGAATCGGTCAGAAAAACAATATACCTAATATTATACTGCACAATTCCAAGATAGTCTTTTGTTCTTGTTAACCTTACTCCAAAAGATCAACTGATCACTTCTTTTTTCTTCCCCCCCTCTTTTTTCCTATTGAGAAAGAAATTACTAGATGGAGATAAAACTCCCAATCACAAATGTTGGATTACAAAGGGATTCTTAAAGTAAAAAGACTAAAAGGATTAAAAGAACAGCAATGGGATTGATCTATGTAATTGCTTTGAAATACAGCATTGTTTTGTAAATACAAAATCTGAATATCATAATTTGCACCATGTTTTCCACATAAACGAGCCTTGTTATATGAACCCAGTGGAATTTTAACATTAAAAATTTTGATATGCAAGTTACAGACCTTCTTATGAAGCTATCAAACAAGTGGTGAATGACAGAGACTCATCCTGTATGCAACAATCATACAAATGAAGTCTGAGTGTAGAATTATTCACATCATACAAACGAAGAATCTGTCCCAAAAAAAACCCTAGAACTGCAATCATAGTGAACAAAAAAGAAATAACACAAATTTTGAACAAAATTCCAACATCAACGAACGCTAACAGAATCCAGGAAAGAAACAAGGAGATTATTCGAATGGGGGGCAAATTGAAGTCATCTTGGATTGGAATTTGACCATCCAGTAAAACCCTGTTCGATTCCATACCCAGAGATCGAGCTTCGACCATCAAAAGAGGTGGGAAGAAATATAGAACAAATTATTGAACAAAAAATTTGTTCAGATGAAACAAACAACAAGTGGATCCGTGGCGCAATGGTAGCGCGTCTGACTCCAGATCAGAAGGTTGCGTGTTCGATTCACGTCGGGTTCAATTTCCAATTCTCCCTTTTTTCCTTCGAATTTTTCATTCCCTCGTATTTGAATCTTCATTTCAATTTCCGATTCACGTCGGGTTGAATTTCCAATTATTGGCATTTCATTGGAATTTGTTAATTTTTTGTAAAAAGAAAAAAGCAAGTCTAGTCTTAAATATTTTCTAAAAAGAACATCTTGCCATTTTGGGGATATTTAGAAGAAATTTTAAAATTTTTATATTTTGACTATGTATATATATTACATTAAGATTGTGTTTTAAAAAGTGTGAAGTCTAAATATAAAATTGAGAGAGGATAATATATTTTTGGTCTCTAAAGTCTAGTTTGAGTTTTACACGGATTTTCGAATTTCCAAGCTCAAGAATATTACTCTCAAAGTTTGTAATTGGTTGGATTATGGAAACTTTAGAAAGTAATTCTAGAATTGTTATTTTAAATATATTAAAATTGTGTTCTAAAAGTGTAAAGTCAAATATAAAATTAAGAGAACAATATGTTTTTGGTCGCTTAAGTTTGAGTTGAATTGTATAAGAGTTTTCGAATTTTCAAACTCAACAATACTACTCTCATAATTTCTAATTGATTCCATTTTGGTTCATCCATCAGTTTTTCCATTTATTACTGGGCACAAACACTTATTTTTTATTTAAAATATTTTTCCAATTTTCTCAAATTATTAAAATTAACAAAATTATTTGTTTTTTTTTTATTATTTTATTTTTCTCTCCTCTATCTCCTCCTTTCATCTTCACCATCAATGACAATCACCGCCGCTGTTTGGCACCGCCGTTAACTAAGACAGGATTTTACCAAATTGTACATATAAAGGAATATTTTCGTTTAAATTAACATTTGAAATTAAGAAATATAATAAAATCATACAAATAAAAAAATTTTAAAAAATAAAAGTTTGATTATGATAAGAATATCGGGAAATTTTATCGAAAACTTAAAAAAAAAATAATATTTTCATTTAAATTAAAGTTTGAAACTAAGAAATTAATAAAATCATGCAATCAAAAAGAAAAAAGATGTTGGTGTTGGTAATACAATCTCTATTTTATGGTTGTTTGATTTCTTTTCTTGACTATTTAACCCGGGGTATAGTGCTTGTTCTTCCACTTGTTTTCGAGCTAAGGCAACTTCAATCTTCAAAGTCTTCATAAAAATATTATTCTCTTACTGGAATCTTTTAATAGGAATCGACACTTCATCTAGTAATGGTTACTAATAATGTTTCAAGAATTCTATGATATGATTTTGTAATGGGCAATTAAAGATCTGGGGACAATGGATCTCATGGGCTAAATATTGGTGCAATACCACGTTCCATATGTCTATCAAAGACATGTTTGGAACAAGAAATGGAATTGTAAATCTTAGATAATTGTGAGTATGGAGAGTTATGTATCAGGAGCTAATAAAAAACATAAGATAAATGTTCTTTTTTTAATGGTTGGTTTGGTTGAGATCTTGCTACATATTTCACTATATAGCATTGTTTGGAGAAACTATGAATAAAACAGTTTGGAATTCCTCCTCTATTTTGGTATCTTTTCTTGTATTTGGAGGTGTAATTGGCTTAGATACCTAACAATATAATAAAAAGGTAAAAGTAGCCGAGAGCACATACCATTCTCGAAACGCATTTAGAACCTTATAATTGGCACTTGTGATCAAATACTAGAAGTTAAATACATTAGCAACAAAACAACATAATTGTACAAACTATTCATAATTGTTTTGTCCAATCAAAAGGCTCCCAATCTTGTAAGAAGTTGGCAACTGCATGCTTTTGGACCTCAACGGACTCGTATCTACGACGTCGGTGCATATCTTCCTCGGCTAGCTGCAACATGCCCCTGATAACATTGAGGCCAAAGCTGGTCTTGAAATTATTTTCGTCATCTATCACATGAACAAACCCCTTGTTCAACCCAAATTCTACATGGAAGTACGGAAAATTCTCTGGGATTGATCCACGCAATCCCTTTTCACTTGTATCTATGAGTTTTTTCGCGTTGTGCTGGCTCCACTCTTCCTCTACTTCATCAATAGCCTGAAATGAAGTTATTGAGAATATTGTTGGAAGCATACAGATGGAACTCATCTAAGATTGTTCGCTGAATTAACACAAAAATCCAATACAACTTAAGATGATAGAAATGCATATTTTAACCAACGCCAATGGGAGACATAACATAAACATGGATATTAAGACCAGTTGTGTTAGACATTATATTAAAACTTGAAGTTTACCTAAGGTAATGCTTTTACATTTAGTTATAGGCTTACAATCTAAGCTGAGCTTTAAATTCTTGTTTTATGCAAAGATATTTTTGGATGAGAAACAAAAACATTACTAAGATGGAGTAAAACAAAACAAAACTCATATTGTCAAAGCATTTCGTTTAAATTATTGAGATGGAGTAAAAAACTAAACAAAACCAGGTTTTCCAAATTCTGTTTGCAAAGAAGCCCCAACCCATGTTTCCTCTCTAGCCTCTCTCCTCTCTTTCCCTCTCTCTCCCTCTCTCCTCACCACCCTTGATCATTACCCATGGCCGTTAACCGTCCTCTCCTTTCCCCAATCAATGACAACCACAAAGTCACAACCCAACTAGAACTACTCAAAGAAAGCTGTCACAACTGACCAGCAAACCTTCTGTAACCATTACAGAGGGGCAAGAATAAAAGACGAGAAATTACATGAAAATCCTCCGAAAGCCGAAAGGATTAGAAACAGGGAAGTGGAGAGAGGATCATCTTGCCTAAGCCTCCTAGTAGCTCTATCTTACCCCCTGGCCTGCCATTGACGAAAATGGAGCAATTTTTTTTTTTTTTTTTTTTTTTTTTTCCTTTTATAAGAAAGATAACTTTCATTATCAAACAGAAAAATGCAAAAAAGGGGGAGATGAGGTATCCCCACAAAACAACTTACAAAAAAGGGAGCCCAACTAGTATAAATTTGGGTTATACTATAATCAAAAGAATTGAGAAGTAGAAGCAAAAAGAGTAACAAAGTTCGAATTGCGTCCATTTTATGCACTCGATGAGTTATCAAGCACTGGTATGTTTTAATCCAATATGATATAATAATTACTGATGTGCACAGGACAGGCTATGAAGAAATGTTATATTTTAACCCAATATGATGCAACATTTTCGAACATTGAATGTAGATGTCTACAAGGAAATCAGAAGGAACAATAATGATAAATTTGAAGGATTTTGAATTGGGGGGAAAAAAAGAACGAAAAAGAAATTTTCACCTTTTTAAAATACAGAGGAGCCTCTTTTGCTATTTCTTGGGGCAAAGGAATGCACTCAATCATGCAATGGCGACGTTGTTTTGCCAAGCCCACAACTGTTTCAAGAAAAACTACATCTTTCTCTTGCTTTGCAAACATCATTATCAGACACTTCTTGAAGTTGCGAATTTCCTCCCACACAGTTTTATCCACACCTCTCGTGGCTGATTCATGCTGGAAAACAAACAACTCACAATGAAATTCCTACTGAAGAAGCATGTGAGAACAAGGTAAGAGAAGAGCTCATTGCAACTTACATTCTACAAAGTTTGGACAATATTTGTGCAATAAGCATTTTGCTCTCAAGAAAACTTGGACCATTGTTCTCCATGGTCTTAGCGCACTCAACAAAAGGGGGTTTCAAAGTGTAAAAAACATTTTCATTTATTACATCTATTTGTTTAGTGATCCAACAAACTGAAGTCCCAAATATGTGTAAAAGGAAATAATGATTTCATTCCAATCAACCACAGTAGAAAAACCACAAACACGGGATACAAAGAGAACTGGACTTTAAAGTATTAACTTACTGGAATAGGTAAAATGCAGCAATGGCCAGTAACCACAGGCTGCCACTGAGGCAGCATCAAATAAGTGTAATTTGCTATTGACACAGTCAAATGCTTTTGCCTGTTAGGATTTTCAAAGCAAAAGATGCAGCGTTCTTCCTGAGTTGCCATACGCCTTGGACGAATATCCTTTGCAGATGGCTTATCATCATTACTTCCCCTTTTTCTTTGAGTCGTTTTCCTTGCATGTTCATAATCATATTCATCATCTGCCCGACCAGACATGCTATACTGCTTGTTCTGCATTATATTTTTTGCTAGATAAAGATCTGGATCATCCTCCTTATTCCTCTTAGATATGCCTGGAAAATATTTCCTAAACAAGAGAAAGTACGTATTAAAAAGACAGTGAGGAAATTTCCTAGGAAGAAAAGAAATAAGCTGTACTGATAACCTTACTGTTACTTCAAAATTGAAACCAAAAGAAAATGAAGAGAAAAAAAAAAAACCAGAAATAAAATAATAATATAAATCCTTCCATAAACCACCAAATGGACAACCAAACCTACCAAATCTCAGTGAATATCGTATACAATATTTATTTTCTAAGGATTAGTCACCAATTTCTAAGTACTTCACATGATGTATTTTTGGAAAGGATTTATGTGGAGAATTTTCAAGCTATACATATTTTAGCAACCACATAAATGTGCACAATAAACCAAAAAAGTTAGGTTGATCAGCCAGGCATATGAATGAGAGGAAGACAGTTCAAGAAGTCAATACCTAGCTGTGATTCGTTCAATTGGCGGCTTGATGGGAGTCACTTCAACACTATTGGTTGCCTTCATATTTTGTACTTCTTGCTGGAAAAACGTAAATCGTCATACGTTAAAATTTTAGACAGGAAGCTTATATCATGCAGAAGCAAGGGCAGCCATATTGGCACATTCAACTTTTTTGGATAAGAAACCAAACTATTGGGAAAGATGAGAGGCTATATAAGGACAAAAAAAAAAACCCCAAAAACAAAACAACCCTCATCCACAATTATAGAAAGGGGCCCAATCCAAAAGAATAAGGCTAAGAAAGTTAAAGAACCACATTAGCACATTCAACTTTAATTATTACCTACCATATCCCATGCCAAGGGAGATTAATATTTCAAGTTATCTTATTTAGCAAGCAAATCAGGTCAAATAAAAAAATATACAAGGGTAAAATAAAATAAGACAACAAAGTCAAGATATGTCGACTAGAACAGGGAGCGATGTCATAGAACATAATTCAACATTCTTTACCCTCTAATGGCCTTATTTTCATTAAGAAAGGGAAAAAGGCATTAACTAATTAGGTAAAGGCAAAGCTTGGGAGGGAGGGAGTTGGGGTGAAACTGAACGGCACATTGGCGGTTCTTCCGGCATTTGATGGAGCTTGGACTGACCTGAATGAACATGTAATTTCTAGCAAAAAGGTCCTCCAAATACGCTTCCTCATCTCTGAACCTTTTTATAACCCTGGAAATGGATTCTCCCATGGCATTCACCCGCCATGATTTCCTCCTCAAGAGCTTTCTAGGGATTTGGACTTCTTCAACCTCCTCCCAATCGATGCCCTTCTGATTCCGATTTTGATTCAGAACCACCGCCTCAAGCTTCCTCCAAACCGCCTCCTCCTTTGTTCTCCTAGTCTGAACCTCCCACACACCTCTTCAAATTCCTCACTCCATCTCATTCTCCTCAACCAGATTTTGCCTGCCAATGTGGTTTCAAGGTCCGCCATGGAAATTTCTCAAATGTGCCATTTTGTACATAGAATTAAACGGTGAAAATGGGTAAGGGTTTTATATTTCATACTAAATTAGTACATGTATATGAGAACAATCTATTGTTTAGCATCTCGTATACCCATATGGGCTTTCTAAACCCTTCCAAATTTGTGGCCCTTCTCTATGCCTACAGGCTAGGACTAAACTTATCATCTATCTCTTCCCTTTCTTTTTTATGTTAACTGTAGAACTCGCTTCTCATTGACAGGAAGCAAGTGAAACATAGGTGAAAGATTTTCATATGGATTTCCAACCCAAGCCATATGAAGCTGAACACACCAAAAAGATTTCCTCCATAGTGTTAATCAATGCTAATGTCTAAATGCCTAACCGTCGCATGCAACAACGATACTCCATGGAAGGAGTACCAACACAGAATAAAATGAGAAAATGGAGTTTGTAGAGACTAAAAACTTGTCCTACCAAAAGCTTTTGGGCTTCTTCATGTTTTCCTTTCATTTGAAGCTGAAATGCCTTCGCAGCCAACTGATTTGCACTCACTGCATCCTTGGTTGAAACACAATCTTCATTGGGCTTCTCAGATGTTGGGACAACCAATTCTGATTGCACCTTCGTATTAACTGAATCACCTTTAGTATTTTCACTTTGTTGTCTGAGAAATTCAGATGCAAAACTTCCATCATCTGAGAACTTATTTAAACTGGACACTGCTGCAGAAATTAAGCCAGCATCCCTTGAAGAGACATTTTGACTTTTCTGCTTTCCCCAAGATAGAGAATCTCGAACTTTAGGCTCCCTCATTTCAGGATGTCTGGAAGAGATGTCCTTCAAGTAGTCCCTGGCAGAACTCTAAAATAGTACCAGATTAGCATGGAAGTATAATACTCTTCATTATGACGAATAAAGATAAGTTTCAAACAAAAATATGAAGTCGCATATCTAATCAAATTAACTCAATCGATTATTTCCAAGTACCTTTCCAGAACCACTTTCATTTTGACTGTTTGAAAGTTGATCTTCACTGGTTAGCCCTCTCTTTCTATTTCTTATAGCATGCAAATGAGAACATGATGGTGCCACTTTACTGGCTGCTACTGAGACAGCAAGTTGGCCAAGAGAACCCCAACGTTCTTCAACAACCTGTACAATTTCAATTTATAAAAAACCAAAGAAGAAATTTTTGGATAAAAAATTGTACAGACAAAACAATGGTAATAATGAGCATGCCTCTTCAAGCCTCCGTCCATCTCGAGCTGCTTGCTCCTCAGCACGCTTCAATGCTTTAAGTCTCCAACTAGCCCCACCATCCCCAACAACTCGAGGTGGTGGAAGCTTGCCTATATCTGATTTGGTCCTATCACTCTCCTCCGGATAACCAGTTCCATTTTCTTTAAAATATGGATTCAATTCCTTGGGATTGACCTTATATATCTGACAAGAAAAGTAACTTTTACATCATCCGCCAACAACCATGTAGTTTTAGTAAATTCAGAATACAAAGAAGAACAAAAAGTAAACAGATCTCAATTTAATAAGCAGGAAAAAAATATATTCTAAACATCTTATTATGATGAATACACAGGAATACCAAAAGCAAGAGGAAGGAGACAAGTCTAAAAATAATCAGAGACTAATTCAACAGATAAAAGGCTTTCTTTCTAAATGACCCACATGTATGCTTCTCAAAACACACACACACACACACACACACACACAGTTTTTTTCCCCTTAATCTTTTTTCCTTCTTTTATTAAAAAAATAAGATGCATCCTTAACATCCCCTTTTTAGGAACTAATCTTTCATTGAGAAAAATGAAAGATAAAACAACATAACCAAAAAGAAATGTCCGAAACACCAAAAAGAAATGTCCAAAACAAGCCTATACAGAGAATAGAAAACAAACTGGAAAAATCAAAAAGTATCAAAAGAGAAAAGGCTACAATTTTTTAGAATAAATGACAAAGGATGATAGAAAAGATCCTTGCTTCCAGATACTGCAGTCACCCACCAACTTTACACTTAAAAAACGTGACTTGACTTGAGCCCCTCAACTGAACTTTAAGCATAATTCTTCACCAAAACGGATGAACTCAAATAAAATTATCAATTGGAATTCTTTGGAACAGAAAATTTAGGAGATATAACTTGAACTTCAACCCCACATTTTAAAATAAGAATGAAAATGGCTTCTAAATCATCAACTTCTAATTGACCAGGTTTGTGTGAGACCTCCTATTATGTAAGTGTATGAAAAGAAGAAGGGTAAGAAAGGAATTGCACGAGGTAGTATGGGCTACTTTTGTTAGGAACCAAGGTAATATGGACTACCTTTGCCCCTCATCGATTAGAATGGGATGACCAATATAATACTTAAGTGGCTTGACTCTCCCACCTCAATAGCTGGCTTTTGGGGTGTGGTCCTCCAAGGTACTTAAGTACCTCACAACTGTACCAAAGCTGGTTGTAGACGTACCATAGAGGAGCACCAGCGAAGGATTCTGCCTGGGTGTTTCCGACTAAGATACTGTTGGTCTAGCCGTTAGGACATTGGTTTTGCGAGGATGGGGTATTATTAAGAGCCAAGGTAGTATAGGCTACCTTTGTCCCACATCGATTAGAATGGGATGACCAATATGGTACTTAAGTGGCTTAGCTCTTCCACCTTAATAGTTGGCTTTTGGGGTGTGGTTCTCCAAAGTGCTTAAGTATCTAACAATCTTCCTTTGGTCCTTTTGAATACTCATGAGCGGCTTAAAAGAAAAATGTGTGAATTGGTCTATATTCCCACCCGGTTTGTTCTTTATGTTACTTGGATGAAGAATCAATCATTCATTCGTTGTCCTTTTGCCACTTCAGCTTGGCAATGGTTGGTTAAAGAATTCAACTTCTCCTTTTGCTTGCCAAGTAGAATCGATGATTGGTTGGTTGAGGTCCTTGGAGGGTGGAACCGAGAAACAGAGGAAAGGTTTTATGGGCAATGGCAGTCAAAGTGCTTCTATGGCAAGAAAGAAATCGTTGTATTTTCGAGAATAAGTCATCTTCTTTTGACAATTTTTGTACCAACACTCAATTCATAGCTTCTTGGTGGTGCGCTAAAAATAGGAAATTATTTTGCAATTACAGCTTGTCCACGGTCCAAATGAATTAGAAAGCTAGGTTTGTTCTTCTAAGGGAGACAGTTGTCTCTTCCCCTCGCCTTTAGGCTATATTTTTTGGGCTTTTCTGTGCATAATATTTTTATGTTTCTTATCTAAAAAAAATTGTTTACATTTTCAGAAAAAAGAAATAGAAAAGGACGATCATTGGATGACAAAGAATGAGGTGGATTAACTGAATATACATAGCTTTCACTAATCCCTTTTTCTTTTTTTTTTTTTTTTTTTTTT
>QLSR01000230.1:1222135-1268607 GCA_031780015.1 Citrullus colocynthis | reverse complement strand
TTTTTTTTTTTTTTTTTTTTTTTTTTTTTTTTTTTTTTTTTTTTTTTTTTTTGTAGAAAATCCTACCAAATTTGTGCACCTTTCTAGTTTCTCCCAATAAATTTGGGTTAGAATTTGCATAAGGTCTAGACTAGAGCTTCTTCAAACTAAAGAAGTTGCTTATATGAACAATGAGGGAGAAAAGGTAAAAACCATCTTTTTCTTCAATCTTAAAAAATTTGTACCTAGATGATTACAATGAAGAAGAATTTCTTCCCCATACAAGCAATTTGGCCTCGTAATCAAACTGAGCAATATTAAACTTCTAACGGAAAAGCTTAAACAAAAGAAAGCTAATTTGGATGAAGGCAACAAATGGAGAAATTAAGAATGGAAGGGAGAGTAGAGAGGGGAGAGCATTTTGGGGGGTATGCTTCCTAACTGAGAGGCATAAAACTTAGCCAAGCCCAACCCTCCAAGTTACTTCGACCCTCTAAAAAGTCCAATTCCTTTCAAGCCAAATATTCCATAAGGCAGGAAAGAAAGTTAATCTCTAAACAATCTCCCACAAAATTTCTAATTTCTTAAATTCCTCATTGTCTTACAATTCATAATACGATATCTTTCCATATATATATAAAATTTTAATTTAAATTTTTGCTAATGCAAATCTTCCATAAATCTATTTGCATTTTTCTATTGTGTACCTCACAATGAAAGCCCTCATTAGTTTTTCCTTACTTCATGCTTAAGCCCTAGAGCCCCGTTGCTTTAGCACCTCACACATTAAAGATACCCATTTTTGTTCAAGATCAGTCCAGGTTATTAATTGCATTTTCATTTCTATCTTTTCCAACTTCTAAAGGTGGGGAATGTAAAGTTGAAGCAATGATGTGAAGACAACAAGATATGACAATATCTAGAATCTTCAATGTAAACATAGCTCATATGTCTACAACCTTACTCGAATGGGATCTATTGTTTATAGGTTGCACAATTGTGTGCTTGAGTAAAAGTGTGTTTAGCTCAATGGTAATTGGCATGACTTTTCTCCCTAGAGGTCGAAAGTTCAATCTCCCACCCCTTAGTTGTTGTACTAAAAAAGAATACAATTGTGTCGAGTTCTAAAATATAGCTCATGTGTCTAATTTTAGTAGAAGATAGAATTATATTACTAGACGAGTGACCAAAAATCTTTAAGACAAAATAAATCAACCCATAATAACTCATCCAAAGAGAAGGGCATACTTCATCTGGAGCTTCTTCTTCTTGTTGTTGGTTATCAATACACTCATCTAAGCTTCTCTGCATCTTTTCTTGGGGTTTAAGCATCCATTCCAACCCCATTTCTTTTCTAACAATTTCTTTGTCATCTTTAGAAGATGTGTCTTTGATGCCATCTAAGAATTAGAGGAAATTATGAAACCACATAATGTTCTAAAATATGAAACACAACAGTAAAAGAAAATGAGATACATACCAAACATATCTTCTCCAAGGTTTTGACTCTTTCTTTTCTTAGCGCATTTTCTTTCACCTTTTCTCTTGTGCTTTCGTCGCTTTTCAAGACTATCACTAGAGCTATCATCACTATCAGTAGATGAAGAATACTCCCTAGCTAAAGTGTTCCTGTCACTCCTGGATTTCATTTTCACCCTATCATCGTTTTCATCAGATGAACTGTTATTCTTGTTCCTCTTACTTGCTCTTCTTGAACGATGCTTCTTCTCATCCCTGCGAGAGTCTTCAATCATCTCACTATCTGTTGAAGATGTTGAATAGTCCCTTGATGATTCCAATTTCTTCCTCCCAAATTTCTTCTTTTTTGTGTCTTGATACTCCTCATCTGAACTACTGTAACGAGTTGACTTACCCTTATTCTTTTTATTCTTTTGTTTCTCATTACTCTGTTTAGAAGAATAAAAATCATACAACAATGAAGTGTGGTACCCAAACCGAATAATCATAATACATAGATTCATGAACCAAAGAAATCCATAATTTAACATAAGCAAACTTTAGGATTTACATACAAACTTAACGGGTCTTACTTACATCACTAATTTTATCCCGAGGAATAAATTTGACCCCAGAAAGCATTGTCTGACCTGTTCCACAAAATAAATAATGTAAATTACTCCTAAAATACCTCAAAACAAACCACAAAATTGAACAGATAAATATACTTCACAGAAATGGGAATGGTTTAGCCTTAACCATTGGGTGAGGAATTGAGAGTTCATATGGAAGTTCAAATTCAAATAAAAATTTCATATTCATTCGATCAATCAATAAATTCCACAACAGTAGCTATCAAGTAAAAACCCTAGCCACCTACCTTTTCCGAAACTTAAGACGCGACCTTTGATCAGCGCACTCTACTTCCGGCCAGACGGTAGCAGTCTTTGTTCGGACCACTTCTCCGGCGTTCGCTTGCCTTTGCGTCGGTGCTCTGTCCAGCCGAAAAGGGAAAGGTCGGTCGTGTTAGATTTCAATTCGGCTCACGGTCCCCTTCGGTCGGGGTTTCAGGCGTCGCACTTTCTTCGGTACGGTTCACTTCAAAGTTCAACCAAACAAGAATTTCATCACAGATCCGATAATCCAAAGGAAAGTCGATTCTATTTCATCACTAATTTTGATGCCTTCTTACCAATAATTAGGGTGTACATGGATTGAACTAAGCTGAGAATATGTTTTGGATCAATTCGAAATTTTGAATTAGTTGCATTGACAAGTTAAAAGACTCTCCAACCCAATTTGTCTCAATTTTTAAAATTTTAGTTGATTGACTTGTTTAGTTATAACTTATTTTTCTCTTGTAAGTTAATTAAAAATATGTAAATGTTAAATACCAAATGTCTATAATATTTATTACAAATTTTAAATAAAAACAAATATCATAATAATTTAAAAAAATATATATATATATTAAAATTTCACAAATTAGTGAAACTTTAAACCAAAAGAAATATATATATATATATATAGAATTCGGGTTAGGTGGGTCAATCCAAATTTTTTTAGTCAACTTGTAACTCAACCCAACCTAACAAAAATATAAAAAGTTGAACCCAACTCAATCCGGACAATATCAATCCAACACAACTCTTACATTTTGGGTTAAGTAATGAGTTGTCTGGTTATTTGAACACCTCTACCTACCAAGAATATAATTTGGAATGGTTATTGATGCGTGATCAAGATTAAAAGGAAAAATTGCACATAAGCCCCTTTAGATGGGCCAAATGAAAGTTAAACCTAAGTTTGAAAACTAATGAATTTTGGTCTCTGCTTATTTGTTGTGAAATTATCACTTTAACATTAAATGCACACTTTTTCCTTATTCTTCATTTTGCAGCTTTTTTCTTTCTTTCTTTTTTTTTTTTAAAAAATCTAATATGTAGCTTTTCGCGCTCACTTCTCATCCTTCTTCTCGCATTCACTTTTCATCCTTCTCGATTCTTTTTTTTTTTTTTTTTTGCCTACCATTATTGCTCACCAACTAATCTCCACGAATAGAAGAGGTCGTTGATGTTGGTTTTTCCAAGATAGAAGGCAGTAAATTGGTGGAAAAGTGAGAAAAGAGAAAAGGGTAATAAAAAAGAGCGAAAGCGAAACAAGAAGAGATAAGAGAGAAGCTAGAAACTAGAAGTGAGTAGCAAGAAACTAAAAACTAGAAGCAATAAATGAGGAGAGAAAGAGAGATGAGAGAAAGAGAAGCTAAAAGCTAGAAACTAGAAGCGAGTAACTAGAAGCTAGAAGTGAGAAAGAAAGAGGCCTACACACATTTTTTGTTGGTCATTTTACCCGGTGATAATGTAAGCAAAGTGATAACGTAAGCAAAAGATTAAAAAAACTTACATTTTTCAAAAGTTGGGTCAATTTTCATTTGAGCCTTTCAAAACAAGTCATTCGTACAAAATTCCTAGAGTTAAAAGTGACCTAAATCTACTCGAATTACATTTGAACAAAATGGTTTCTTATAGTCCTATATTTGTAAATATTTTGACTCATTTTATATATTTGAAACCAACCTAGAAAAAATATAACAATTTTTTTCGGAAGGACTAATACTATTTAAATTTAGAAAAAACAAAGTTAAATTAGAAAAAAAAATTATATTATTACATATTCTTTTCACTTATTTTCATTTTATAGCCTTTTTATAATATTTATTGATGAATATGTTTTTTTAAACGGTTATTTCTAAGCTTACATAAATGTATTTTTTTCTTTGTAGGCCATATAGGTCACGTTAGACATACCATTTTTCTAATTGAACATTTAACTTAACATGCATTGAGGATCCATCAATGTAAAAGAAAGTACAATAATATTAAAAAAAATAATCGAACCTACTATATTCATAAAAAATACTAAGCAATAACTTAAATCCATAAATAAATTCATACAGTAGAACTAATAAGTCCAATCATTCATCCTTGCCACAACACATATTCTCGTACACTCTAACAACCATTTAGAGATGCAAAAATTGAAAAGAGTAAATAATAACTATTATTGTAGCAATTCCCTCAATAAAAAATGTCAGAAACTCATCAATTTGCACCTTGGAACCAATGAACCCTCCAAATAATTTCCCTCACTATCTCAACTCATTTCCACATTCAAACTCACTCTAAGGAGAGATATAATTTTGTCCCATGGCGGGTTGTCAACCCTAGAGTTAAGTAGAATTTTCTTTTCCAAAAAAGTAACAATTCTTATCCTAAAATATTGAATGGAGTTCGTTTGTGGTTTGCTTGAATCCTGGCGCTGCACTACCGCCCTAAAACCCTTTTTGGTTAGGGCATGCAACACTTTTTTGTTTTTTTGGTGGAGCAATTAGACCATAGTGAGTTCAAAAATCTTGACGATAGTAACAAGTCTTTTTTCGTTTTTAATCTTTTTTTATTAACTTTTTAAAGTCAAATTTGTTTAACCTTCTTGGGGTTAGATTATCAATTCATTATTGGGAGTTATTCTTATTATTGTCGTGGGGATTCACTTTGAATAAAAGGAGTTTTCAAACATAATTGAGGTAGTTCTTTCCTTATTAGGTGGTCCTAGCTGGAGTTGATCATCGAGGTGCCTTTCATCAAAATTTTCGCTAGAATTAAAGTTAGTCAATAGACATAATCGACGGAGTTGGTTGCTTGAGGTGATCGTTAGCGTTGGTTGTCAAAGATGGTCATTGCCAAAGTTCATCTTTTGAGGTGGTCTTCGCTGGAATTTTTGTCGATGTGGTCTTTTCGTTGGATTTATTGTCGAAGGTGGTCGTCAGAGTTGGTCTCACGAAGGTGGCGATCAGAATATGTCATCGTAGTGAGTCAATGATAGTCGCCAACAGATGGAGTGATTGGAAACATTTGAGGGAGGGAGAGTTGAGTTTTGGGTTCACGTGAAGTAAGTTGGGTTAAGTTGAGTTGATAAAATAACCAACTTAACTCCATTAACATATTAAATTGGATGGTCATTTTTACCAACTCTAATTAATATTACTTAATCTAAACATTATAAAGAACTACAAATAAAATTATAGATATGCGTAAGTTGAATTACAAATTTGTGCCTTTATATGTTTCTACGTTAAAAAGTATTTAATTGCTTCATAAAATTTTAATTGTATGGCTAATAAGTTTTTAAATTTTAGAAAATATTTAATAAATTTATTATCTTCAACCTTGTATTTAGTAATTCTCCCACATATCATTCTTTTTTTTAAAAAAAAATTAGCGTTCCCATAAAAGAAAAAAAAAAACAGAATTAAATTTTATGATAAAACATTTAATTTTTAAAACTTCAAATGTGTTATTTACTTAATGGATGCAAAAATAAAAGCTTCGAAAAGTTCTATAACACTTTTTAAAAGTTCCAAAAAAGCACATTCAAATTTGAGAGTGGAAAAATTAAACTTATATAAATTTGCATCATATCTAATCTAAACTTCTAAATCGTTTTAGTCCACTATAATTTTTTCTTGTTGGTACAATAACTAAAATATAGACGTCGAACAAAGAAGTATATGTCAATTAGGGAGTGACTTCGACTTACCAATATAATTATTAAAAGTCCAAAAAGAAAAAAATCACACCAAAAAAAAAAACACAGACACCATGGTGTGTGATATTTAAATCTCAAAATATCCCCTCAAAGGCAAACACAATATCTTTTATCCTCTTTACAATATTCATCTTCTGCCATTTTCTGACTCAAATATCTCTGTTCCCATAACACAAACACCCAAGAAATGTATGGTTCAAATCAAAATCCCGACCCGATTCCGCCCGAAAATTTCCTAGTAATTAGAGAAGACTATTTTGTTCATGAGGAATCCCCTGTTTTCCCCCCAACTCACCACGAAGATTTGCCAGTCGTACCTGTTGAGATAACCTCCGATGAATCTGAATCATCGGAATCATCGACTCCGGCGACTCCGGATTTGCGATCGAGAACCGTGGTCGGAGAAGCTGTTATGAGGCGTTGTGAGATGTTTAAAGCGAAGGTTGTTTCTGGAATTCTTGGATTTGGATCCTACGCTGTGAGACTAGGCTCTGTTTCTCCGGTTACTGCAATGGCAGCTCTGTTGGTGATTTTGCTGTTCTTGTTGAAGATGAAGATGAAGCTGCGGCTGCCATGGCGTCCCCGAGCTGTGGCCAAGCGTAGGGATAATGAAGAGCGTTTGCTTCTTCTCCTTAAACACAAGGATGAGGTTCGTTCTTCGATACCTAATGATTGCGTTATTAATTATTTTAACACTATGTTTTGTTATCTAATTTCTTTTTCCAATGTTAAGTTTTGAATTAAAATATATATCTTTTTAAAAAAATTATTTTAGATGACAAAACTGTTAAAAATATTTACAACTAATAGCAAAATACACGATTTTAGACTGCGATAGATCATGATATTATATATCTATCGTGACACATAGTTTTTTGCGTTCTATCGTAGATAGACAGTAAAATTTTGCTATATTTATAAATATTTTAGTTCATTTTGTTATATTTGTAAATAACCGTTTAAAAATTATATTTTTTTATTTTTAGAATTTGATTAAAAATTTTACAACATGACATAGAAAGGAATTATTATCAAATGAGACAAAGATTATAAATTTAATACTTTAACTTTGAATTTAGTCCTAAATTTTCAAATTTACAAACTTAATCTTGAATTTTTGAACTTTTTTTTTTCTTTAATTTACAAGCCTACTAATAACAAAATTAGAAAATTTGTTTTATTAAACATAAAATTTAAATTTATATCTAATAAGTCAATTAATTTTTAAATATTTCAAATTTATCGTAGACCTATTAGTCACAAAATTAAAAGTTAAGTAACCTATTAGACTCTAAATTGAACGTGTAGATACCTATTAGACACTTTAAAAGTTTAAGGAGCAATTTCAGATATAACAATTAGATCAAAGTACTAGCGAATAACATAAAGCAAAAGAAATTTGCAGCCATAACAAAATTTAGATTCAACATTCGGAGTTTATTAGTGATAGATCATGTCACTAGTAAGAGTCTATCAATGATAAAAGTCTATCACTAATGGATTTTACTATATTTGCAATTATTTAAAAATGTTGTCATATATTTAATTATTATCCATAAAAGTTCTACCAATGCAATTACCCAAAGTTTTCAAGAACCGTTTAAAAATTATATTTTTTTATTTTTAGAATTTGATTAAAAATTTTAAAACATGACATAGAAAGGAATTATTATCAAATGAGACAAAGATTATAAATTTAATACTTTAACTTTGAATTTAGTCCAAAATTTTCAAATTTACAAACTTAATCTTGAATTTTTGAACTTTTTTTTTCTTTAATTTACAAGCCTACTAATAACAAAATTAGAAAATTTAAGTTTTATTAAACATAAAATATAAATTTATATCTAATAAATTAATTAATTTTTAAATATTTCAAATTTATCGTAGACCTATTAGTCACAAAATTAAAAGTTAAGTAACCTATTAGACTCTAAATTGAACGTTTAGATACCTATTAGTCACTTTAAAAGTTTAACGAGCAATTTCAGATATAACAATTAGATCAAAGTATTAGCGAATAACATAAAGCAAAAGAAATTTGCAGCCATAACAAAATTTAGATTCAACATTCGGAGTTTATTAGTGATAGATCATATCACTAGTAGGAGTCTATCAATGATAAAAGTCTATCACTAATGGATTTTACTATATTTGCAATTATTTAAAAATTTTGTCATATATTTAATTATTATCCATAAAAGTTCTACCAATGCAATTACCCAAAGTTTTCAAAAACCAAAGAGGTACAAATTTAAAAGTTTAGGAACTAAATCTATAACTTCAGAAATTAAAAAGAAAAATATACATTTTCCAAATGATGGTCTAGTGGTTCAAAACTTTCATTTTACGTTAGAAAGAGCATAATTCAACTAGCATAAAAAATATATTATCAACCTCAATGTTAGATGCTCGATCTCTTTCTCTATATTGTGTAAAAAAAATTATTTTTTTTATTTGGACTTTTAATCTTATTCCAAAATTACCCTTTCTTCAATTTTTCTTTTAAAAAGGAAAACATAAGTGTGTCCTTAAGTTGTAAAAACCATGTGAAGATATGTGATTTCAATTATGTTAAGTGTTCAAATAAGTTCGAGTTATAATTATGAGAAATTATCTTAATATTTACAACTAATAGTAAAATACACCGTCTATCTATGATAGACCGCGATAGACAGTGAAATTTTGCTATATTTGTAAATATTTTGGTTTTTTTTTGCTATATTTAAAAAGAACCCTATAATTATTGTCTTTTTTTTCCTAATAAAATGAAAATTATCATGAGTTAGATGTGAGGTGAAAAAATAAAGGGATTTAACTTATTGAGGGAAGACAACTTCCATCCTCCAAGGTAATAAATTTAGGATGGGGACACTTTTGTTTATTAGATTTTAACATCAAAATTGTTTAGTAACCTCTAAAACTCTTCCTTTTAATTTTATATCTTAGATCCAATTAAAAATCTAATTTGTCTCAAAATTTTTTATTTATGTCTATTATATTTCTAAAATTTTAATTTTGTATCTAGTAGGCTATTGAATTTTCTAACATTTTTCAAAACAATAAACTTGACAGTTTAGGCCCCGTTTGGTAACCATTTCGGTTTTTTGTTTTTTTTTTTGAAAATTAAGCCTATAAAAACTACTTCAACCTCCAAATTTCTTCCTTTGTTGTTTGGTTTTTACCAATGATTTAAAAAACCAAGCAAAAATTTGAAAAATAAAAAAAGTAGCTTTTCAAATTTTGTTTTTATTTTTTGAATTTGGTTAAGAATTCAACCGTTGTACTTAAGAAAGATGCAAATTATTGTAGGAAATATAGAGGAAATAGACTTAATTTTCAAAAACCAAAAACAAAAAATGAAATGGTTACCAAACATGACCTTAAAGTTTGGTTTGCCACATAAAATTCAATTTTACATCTAAATAGGCTTGTTCACTTTTAAAATGTTAAATATGTCACTAATTTATGACACTGATTTGAAAGTTCACGTATTTATTAGATATTTTTAAAACTTTATAACATATTAGGTATATACGTTCTTAATAGACAAGTTAGATATTTAGCCTCATTTGATAACCATTTGGTTTTTGAGTTTTGGTTCTTGAAAATTGTCCTTGTTTTCTTACAACTTATTTACCATGGGTTTTCATCTTTCATAACTAAACACTTGAATTCTCTCCAAAGATCACTAAAAAACAAAAACAAGTTTTGAAATTTGATTTTTGAAAATTGAGTCTATAAACACGATTTCTATTTATTGTTTTCTATGTTTTGCTCTCAACATGTTCTCAAAACAAAGCCAAAATTTTAAAAATTAATAGTTTTGAAAAACTTGTTTTTGTTTTCGGAAAAATTGGCAAGAGCTCTAATGTCTAGATAAAGAAATATGAAAAAGATGGGTGAGAAATTGTGAGAAAACCAAATACAATTTTTCAAAACAAAAAACTAAAAATCAAATAGTTACCAAACCGGACATAATTGTTTTAGTTTTCAAAACTTTTAAAAAGTAGATAACAAACAAAGAAATCTTGGGTGGAGATAGTGTTTATATAAGCTTAATTTTTTTAAAAAAAATAATAAAAGATCCAAATAATTATCAAACATGGTTTTAGCTTTTCAAACTTTTTAAGACCTAATCAACTAGACTTAGGGTGTCATTACAATACCTTTTCAAGTGTTAACTTAAAAAATAAGTTATTTTGAAATAAATACAAAGGTTTAACAATAGTTAAAATGAATTTTGAAAGTCATTAGTGTCTTTATTTTAAAAAGTTCTTATCAAAGAGTTTAAATGAAAATTAATTTTTGAACCCACAGGCCCTTACTAAACTTGTAATTTAACTAAATTATTATAAAAAGTGGGAAAGTTTAGGGTTGGAAGGTTTTTTTAGGATTAAGGGTTTATTTGGATTGACTAGAGAAAAAAATAATTTTTTTTAAAAAAACATTTTTATTTAAATTCTTTTGATAAAATGGTTTAAAATACACTTTGAAAATGTTTCAAAACCTCGTTTAAGTGGTTGACTAACACTCCAATTTTCTGTCAAAATGATTTTTTTCAAAATTAAACGCTTAGAAAATTAGACTAAACAAACTCTAAATAACCACCAAATTAAATCCTATGTTTATGATTTAACAAACGATCACTATTTCATTTGCTTTGTTTAAATATAGAATTGGTTGCATCATTGACTTATTTTTCTTTCTCAGAAAATCAGTCAACTTCTACTTCAGATTGCTCGAATGAATGAAACACTATCAGCTCCTCGAAAGGTTCCTGTTGTGAGAATTAAATGACAAATATAGCCTTAAAATCGTTCAATTATTCCTTGGGGGAGTTGGTCAATTTTGATGGCAATGAGTTTTGAACTCTTGCAAAAGGAAAAAGTATATATTGAAACTTGTAATCGTAGTTGTACATTTACTTTTCTTTCATAAATGTTAAATCTATAACATCCCAAGTACTTATACATTTATAAATAACAACAATATAACTTTCCCTAAAAAGTTTTGAACTTATAGTGTACAATAATAGAGATTTAATTATTCAAATGTTACTCATAATTAAGGCAGCTGCAAAATGAGACATTGGGCTAACTTGCAACATATAATTTTATACCAATATGGTATCGTGTTAATACCCTTTGATAGTTAAGTTAGTGTCTAGATCGAAATGTTGTCAAGCAGAGTTGTATCAATTGTGGTTTCAATATTTGTAGTGTTTCTAGCCGTTTTCTTGAAAGATTAGTACTTGATACGGACAACTTTTAGGGAGTGTTTGGAGGGAGAAGTTGAGTGGGGTGGAGTAGAGTTATTAACTCCACTCCTAATTTAGCCTATGGAGTTCTTAAGGCGAATGTGAGCCCCGAGACTTATTAACTCTTACACTGTGAGTCATACAACTGAACAATTTCACTCCTAGAACCAAACACTTCCTTAGGCTTTTAAGTCCCTTTTGGTTAGCTTGGTAAGCTTTCGTAGGTGGGGTATTTACCTATGTGGCACTATCATAGCTCTAAGGGTGTCCATGTGGCAAACTTTCCAAACATGGGCATGCTTATTTTACTATAACAAACGCTAAATGTTCTCTTCGGCGACGGATCCATAATTTTTGTAGAGGGAGCTAAGGGTGAGGGAAGCTTTACTAAAAATTCAGTAAAAATAATTTATAATTCTAAAACTTTATAAATTAATTGACTTTCGTACATCACAATAATTATCCTCTCGAGATTTCATATTATGAAATTGTTACATAATAACTTCATTATCTATCTTTATCAAATTAATCTTTCTCAATATATGTTATAAAACAATCATGCATCCATCCCATTCTATTATACTTAGTCTTTATAATACTCAGAGTAGAAAATTAAATGTCCTCTCTATGATAACTTTGCAATCGGTAAGATCAATGCTAAGGTGAACAAACGCCATTAGACATTATCTTTAATTACCATCACCATTTTCTAGGTAAGATCACCGATACTTGTTAACTCCAACACATATATTATTTGAATGCACATTAGTGATGTAATTTTGAAGTTGGTCTTCAAAAATAACAAGTTCAATAGTTAAAAAATCTAACTAGGATAAATTTGGGCAGTTTTTGTAGGTCAAAAGTAGCAAATGAGTTGCCCAAATTGAGACATGCCACATAAAGAAGTGGTTCAGTGCTTGTTTCAATAAAATGATTATTCAACTCTCTTGAAGTTTCATATCAATAATTGTATGAAAATTTTCAACACGATAATGGTGCATTTTTTGAAATTTTTGTCTTTGCCTCCCTCGAATAAAAAATACATCATCCACCTTATGTATTAGAATAATATGTATATCACAAAATTTTGAAATTTCCTCCAACAATGAATTCCAACTTGATTCTCTCTTGATTATAATATTTCTTTTCAAATCTTGACTAAATTAATTGCATTCATAATTTCTTGATCATTTTCCTATAGTGCTTGAGACAAATTATTTATTCCCAAGATAGATTCTATAAGGTGCATAAGGAAAACAACGTCAAATTATTGAATTGAATTTATTAGAACCTTTGCTTCATAATTTTGTTTAAGATTTGATCAATCATCTATATATGATTGTATCAAGTACATAACTAATTAATGGGAACACTAAAATTTGAAATACATCTCACTAGAGTGTTGTTATGTGATTCGCAACATGTATCTTCGGGATATTTAATCATTATTTTATAGTTTAATTCTTGTCCACTTAAAAATTCACCATTATTCAAAGCTTAAAAAGTGAAATAGATGGAATTTTTTGTGCATTTGTAAAGTTCTAATCTAAATTCGGATGAAACTTGATCTAAGTTTGGAGGAACTTTTTGCTTGATTTTGGATTAATGGGAAGGCCTATGATATAGTGGTCGACCTTTCGAATGTCTCCTTTTTATTGCACAACAATGCCAGTGGGGAGGCCCCAAGATACACAAATAAAAAACATAGGAGTGGTGCAAGGAGAAATCTCCTACTTCTATCTATTATTGGTCCATCATAAAGAAATTAATATGTATTTGATGGATTCTACATCGTACGGAGAGTGCCCAATGCAAATTCTCTGCAAAAAGTCAGAAATTTCGCATATTTTGACCAATTCAGGAAAATGCATTTCTCTGATTTGTAGGCGTGGAAATATTTTCCGATTTCTAAGCTTGTAGACTCATAGAGAAAGCAATTTTGCGGCTATACCCACAAATCTATGTTCCTTAACAGTCTCTTTTGTCCCCCCCTTTTTTATGGTGAGTATCTACGTCTGTTCTGTGGAATGGAGAAAAGGGGCTTTGTAATCGAATGTATTTCGCATTCTACATCCTCTCTTACCAAGCTCTCGTACTTGCCAGGTGCCACGCACTAGCAGAGCGAAAACAAAGCTAAAACAGAGATATTTTGCGGGCTTTAATACCACTTGTCATAGGGTGAAACACACTACTGAATCTTTCTCTTCAAACCCATGGGCCCCAGAGGATAATCTCCCTCATACAACCTTTTTTTTTCTTTTTAATGCCCAAATGATAAAACCCCACGCTTAGAACAATCTCTCACCAACACCAATTGTGATTTTGGATGATATGAAAATCCTATCAATTTGAAAATTAGGATCTCTTTGGCTATTTGACCACTTGTAACAAATTCTAAAACTCCCACGATCAATTCAACACAGCTCCAAGGAAAGTTTAAAAAAAAAAAAAGGTTACGTTGTGATCAAAGACCATGAGGTAAGGAGAACTACTTTCCCTACTCAAACTTTGAACACTCCACAAGCAAGTTGATCAATCTTACCTGAATGTTCAATCATGCAATTCCAGATCAAGAATTGCCAAAAAAAAAAAAAAATGGCGATAAATCTTTTTCATCAACCTAGAGGAAAAATATCATTCCCAAATTCAAAATCTAAAAACTGTTCTATACAACCTAATTTCCCTCTCAGAACTCTATCATATAATTTAATAAAATGACAAAATTGCCCTTATTTAACATGTTTTAGAAAGAATAAAATTGGAAACAATAACACTACATTTAACTTATTAAAGAAAATATAAATTAACTTTGAGCTCTTGGCGGTTCATATCATTGGATGTCACTCGCTTGCACGCCTTGATGTATACATACATGAGTAAATAAATAGAGAACACAACCACGAGATGGTAACAATATCTTCTAGTCACCTTTTATTGATAAAGTGAGAAAGATGAGAAGAAAGAAAAATTTTAAAAATTTGAGAGAAAGAGAAAAGAAAGAAAAATTTAGAAAATTGATAAAGAAAATCTGAAAATGCAAATGGTGGTGGATGAAGCCCTATAAATAGGACATAAAGGTTGTTGGAGCCAACAAGCAAAGCAAGAACCACCCAAGCCTCTGGTATAAGCCTTCAAAAGAGATCTACCAACTTTTCTTCACATAAGCTCTCCACCAAAGCCTTCTCAAAGCTTGTCTAGCCAAGCATAAAAAAGAAACTAGGAGCAACTTATAAAGAGGTAAGTAACCTTTATCTAAGTTTATGGTAGTGTTGATTATATTGTTGTATTGATACTTGGGATCTTATGCAACTTGTGTGTTTATGATTACGTTTGGATGAGTTTGTGACAAGGGGAACATGAAGGTATGTTCAAGTTGGAGGGGAATGTCAGGGCTATTTGAGGTCAAATCTGAATCCTGAATCTTGGTCCGAAGTTGCAGGAAATTCAGGGAGATGTCGGGGCAAGTTAATGTTGAATTCCTAATCTAGGACTTGGAATAATATTACCTAAGATGTGATGACGTCATAATTGGCTCTTGAACATGATTTTCATTACATGTGTGTGATAACTCTCCCTTACGTGAGTTATTTAGCCTCAAAAAGCTTAAGTTATTGAATAGAAAACATATGTTTAATGTCATCTTTGATAGCATGATGCCTAATTTTATGTAAAATAAGGTCAAACATGTGTCCAAGCCATGTTTAGTGAAATAATGCTAAATATATGCAAAAAAAAGTTAAATTCTGAATTATTCTTGTATTTTTGTGTCACTTGCAAAAAAAACTATCGAAATTGCATCCAAGAGGCAACTACAACCCTTCAAATGACATAATGTCAAATAGCTAAGAAGAGCTAATAATGTGCCTAGGATGCACCCAAAATGCAACCGCAACCTACAATCACGAAAAATTTCTAGATTTCTCAGGATTTACATAATCTTTTTCAAATCAAGCCAAAATCAGATGAAATCTTCATTATTTTTATGTAGATTGATAAGGAAAGAGCTACACGTAGTTTTATGAAAACTCAAGCTCATGGAAGTCTATAAAGGACAAGATTCTCTTCCCCAAATTATCAAGCCTTATTCTTAGAAGAAACTCCTTGATTTTCAACATTTTCTTTTCTTTTCTTGTAGGCTAGCTTTAGGGAAGTGTTGCTTCGATCTCCTCTCGACTTCCAGAACTTTTTTCAAGCTTGCTTCAAAAGAACAAGTGCAAAGGCTATGCTCATCTCGAAAGGGATTGAACCTAGCTAGATTAAAGAGCAAATTCGAGAATTTTCTTTAGTGTTCTTTCTTTCATCTCTCTTCTATTTTCTTTTTCATAGGAGTCTTAGTTTATGTTTTTAGCTACGGTTTTTCTCTTATTTATATTACAACTATTCTTGTACCCTTTTCAATTTGCTACTAATATGAGTTTTCCCCTTCTCTTACTTCTTGTATCTGTTCTTTATTTTCTATCATGAGCTAAGCATTCTCATGAAATTCAAAGATGTGGATACCCTAACGGTGTAATAAAAGCTTCATATGTGTCCCCTTACTTTCCCTCAACACTTAGAATTCATTTGCTTTTATTCATTTTATTGTATATTGTTAACTTAGATTGATCACCTAGGTTTGGCCTACAATGTCGAGTATAATACTAAAAAAGTTAAAAAAATATATGGTTGTCATAAAAGCAAAATAAGAGAAAAGCCTAGATATAGGATTTTGTTTGACCCTTAGAAATAGGATAATGCTTCAAATAACTAGAATTGCATGCTTAACCATCTAAGTTTCATATAAATTGGCTATAGACGTATGTGTTTAATTGCTTAAACTCTTGAAGTTAATTCTCAAAGAGAACTAAATAGGTGTTGAATTCAATTCATGTTGCTAAGTATTAGTTAGTATATATTTTGGACGGCTCAACACCTATCGGCTTGAAAGAACAAAGATGCGCACACATCTAAGTCACATGTCAGATTGTGTTTGGATCTAGTTGAGTAAGGTAATCGTGGGATGCAAAGTGGGCACAATTCCTCTTAAAGTTGAAACGGTTTTTAAATCCTTCTTAATTTCTCTCATATATTTTTACATCAAATTCTTCTTTACTGTTTTTCTATTGTTGCCGGTTGCCACCCTTTTCTTTTCTTTATTTCAAAAGCACCCAACAATCTCACATCATTTTTCCTTGTTACTCTTTAGCTGCAAACTTAGAGGAGGTATTTTGCGTTTAAATTTGGATTATTGTACTACGTTCTCTTAGAATTGGATACTTGGACTTTGTACATTTTATATTACTTGTCAAAGGTGTATACTTGTACTTAGGAACATTTGTTCCAAGCCATGAGTGTGCATGTGCTTGTGCAATTAGACATTACTCCTTAGAGGGCTACTTATTGGGTATTTTATTTACTTACCCCACTCTACTGATTGTGTAGATATGGATGCGGCTTAAGCAGTAGGACGAGAAAGATTGCTTGACAAAGGTCAAGTCTTTTGTACGAATTGTTTTGGTCAAGATCTTAATAACCTATTGTGCTAATGTTTTCGAAAGATCATGGTCTTGAGGAATTTTTGTAATATAGGTTACAATATCAAATAAAATTATGTTGTTTTTAAAAGGAATCTTGATGAAAATCTACTTCAAGAAATTTCTTTATGAAAGATTTTTTTTTCTCTAAAATGCAAAGGTAGAAGCTCCCACAATAATGATAAAAGATTAGGTTGTTACATGCTACCTATACAAAACCTAATTGAAGTGTAATAAGACTCGAGGGATACAAGGATCTTAAAAATTTCTCCCATTGTCAGGGTTTTATTGGGTAAGTCATCATTCGAATTATCGAGTGACTCTTTTCTCACCCTGGACTAAACAATTCATTTGTTCACCCAGAATGGTCATTTAGTCACTCAAATTGCCCTTCTATGCCATGCACTCCTCCACACCTTGAGCATCTATGTGGCTAACAGGCTAGCCTCCCATTAGTTCTAAGTGTGTGCAATTCGTGGACTCACTTGAACTCACCCAACCAAGTCGTATGCTTCGTGAGAATCAATTTTTTGCTTTTAAAGTAATAATCGAAGGTGACAAGAGACTAGAGAGGCACTTCCAAGTTTCAAAAAACAAATAAATAAAATAAATAATAAGAAGAAAAAGCCTAAATTAGAGAATGAAAACGACAGCGTTTGATCCGTTAAAAATAAGATGAATTGCTCCTTACCCTGCCACTGAAAGCTGAAAGTGGCTCGCTCCCGTGCCCACAAGGCACCAACCACAACGCCACCAAGCTGAAGGGGAAACCAATTCGCAAAATGGCGGTTTCTGGAGATCTCACAGTCTCCGCAACACTCTGCTCTCACCATTCTCACCCTCTTCGGGCTTCTTTTCCCTCTTCAAAGGTCCCCAATTTCTCTTCTCTCTCCTTCTCTCCTTCTTCTAATCCTCCGGTTGCTTAATTTCTTAACTGACACTCGCAAATTTTGTGTAAATCTGGAATTTGAGGCCTGAAAGATTTGACTTCTGGATTCTCTCTGTAAATTTTTTCTTGCCCATTTCTTTTGGTTGCCCTCCAATGGAGCATTTATGAATTAGAGGCGGTTAACCCTAGCTCCGCACTTGCATCTTTTTGCTGCATTATTATTTATCAGACTCGTGTATTATATTCGATATTTCTAGGTTTTTGTGTGAACTGCAGCATCTTTTTTATTTTTTCTCATTCATTTTGCACAACAATCGCTTGTGGCCGCGCATGGATGAGACTTTACGACCTTGTTGACTCTAGCTTCGGAGGTCTATGGCAATAGGATTGTCAAACATAAACCTCCCTATTTACAAATTTTACCGTTTATATCTAGGCATTGATAGAACGACTTTAATAATGTAACCTATGGCCTCTAAGGAGTTTCTTGATGCTTAGAGCTTGAGATGTTTTGGATCTCATGAACCCCTGAAAATGTAATCTTTCAGAGTCGGTCTTGTTATGGATGAAGCCTGTGTAGAATTGACGGGGCGAGTTATGAGCATAGTGCAAGGGGTTGAACCTCCAATACCCAGTTTATTATAAATATATAGATCCTAGAATGATGTTCTTTGTGTAAGAAATCTTGTGGTATGTAGCCAAGATCGACCAAGGACTTGGGTAGGCATAGCCGAAAATGAACTTTTGTTCTGTTTTGTGAAGTTTAAATTAGCTGGGACTGGTAAGAAAATTCGCTTTTTGGTGGATATCTGGATGGATTTAACTTTTCCTGAGCAGCTTGGTTCCTTATTTATATGCTGTCTTCATGAGAAAAGGTGCCTCCATAGCAGATTTCTGGATTTTTGATAGTCAACCTTGGAATCTGGGCGTGAAAAGAGGGTGTTTTGATAAGAGTGTTTAGCATCTTGCTAATCCCTCCTAGAGAGGATTAATTTGGTTCATCTAGGAAGAGGCCACAATCAAGTTCTCTGGTCCCAAAGCTATGGGTAAAGTTCACCTGTTCATTGGCCTTCCTCAATCCCACGCACATGTCACCTAAGCTGAAATACCCTCAGGTGGACCTTATGTTAGAAATTTAAAATTCTTTATTAAGTGAAGGTGTTTCTTTGGTCGTTGGCTTAACAAAATCTCGATACCCCAGAGAAGCTTTATAGAAAAAATTGCCTGGTGGCCTTCATCACCGGTGGTTTGTGGTCTTTGCTTCAAGGAGGATGAATCCTTGGACGTTCTCTTTCTTCATTGCCCTTTTGTGTTGAAAGGGTGGGATTTTCATTTTCCAAAGACTGAACTTGTCTCTTGAAGCTCTTAGATGTTTGGACAGGGATGCTCTCTACTACCTTGCCCCTAGGCTGTTCTTTTGTGCCTTCTTTATTGATTATATTTCTCTTGTGTTCTTATTAAATAAATTCTTGGGAGACCCGCCTCGTAAAATTGGATATAGGTATAGTGTATGTGAATATGTAATGTAACTTAATCCAGATAATTCCTTATCATGATGTGATGATGGATTACTTTTTATTCTACTGACCAGATCACGCCTTCAGTATTTAGTATTTTGACCGCATTGTGCACTGTATTTAGAATTTCTGCCTGTTCTGACGATTGTGAGGTAGTTGCACACAAGTGAAATTAGTTGGGAGAGCAGTTCATTTCTATTACATCTTCTGTCATTGTTCAAATGTAAATATTTGATAGAATCAGAAGGAAAATCATAGAGATACAAGCCTAAGAAAAAAACCAAGAACTCACCTTCTCTCCCAGCTCTAACCCCCATCCAAAATTGTCCCCCCTTCTGTCTTAGCTTCTAGGTTCTCCTTAAATTCTCACTCCTTCCTGCCTTATTAACGAACTCAGTCAGATATATTTATGTTATTTGTACGTCAATGGGGTTTCTCCATTCCCTCCTGCTATAGATATTGAGTATTATCTAGGCGCTATCAATAACATTATGGAACCAGAAAGACCACCTTCACAGATCATGCATTTCAGAATGATTCTTGTTCTTTAATTGAAATGACTAATTCATTGGAAACAATGCTAAAATTTGATTTAGAAACAATTGCGTGTGCCTTGTTGCTTATTGTAGCATTTGTGCTTCACCCTAGGTTGAGTTCTCTGGATTTTCATGTGGAGGGTATAGCAGTCATGAAGTTGCACTAAAATGGCGAAACAAGGCAATTGATAGTCGCAATAGGCGTGGCGTTTCACAGATAACTACTGGGAGCTCAGAAAGTTATGAACTGTCGTCAAAAGCATCAAGCCAAGAAGCTGAAACCTTCCTTCTGAATGCCATAAACATGAACTTCTTTGAGCGTTTAAACTTGGCTTGGAGAATTTTATTTCCCACTCCAGCATCAAAGAGAAACTCCAATGCCTTGATCGCCAAGCAGCGACTAAAGATGATCCTCTTTGCCGACCGATGTGCAGTTAGCGACGAGGCTAAACGGAAGATTGTTAGCAACATAGTACGAGCTCTGTCAGATTTTGTAGAAATTGAATCGAAAGATAAAGTTCAGTTGAGCATGTCCACGGATTCTGATCTCGGAACCATTTACTCTGTCACTGTACCTGTGAGGAGGGTGAAAGCAGAATATCAAGAAGCAGATGAGAGTGGAACGATAACAAACATTGAGTACAAAGATAACGGAGAGATGTCTGGCTCTGTTGATGTAAGGTTTGATTTCTTCATTCCAGAATGAACGCATCTATGCTTTTCTATCAGTGAAATTGATAAGTAATTTGTGTTCGAAAAGTGGCAGTAACCAAAGCTTTCTTCTTCTGTATATAAATTGTATCGATTTCTGTCAGGCGATGAGAGTTCTTCATTTGAGATTGTAGCTGGATTTAGACTTTACATTAACCGGCTCTTATTTTGCTGCGTTTATTACGTTCTATGATTGATCTGCTTCGGCCTTTCCAACGTCATGCATCTGACTCAATTAGTTAAGATATAATACATTTGGTTGGAAATATCAAAAGTTTGAATCTCCATCTTCACAGATTTTTGAACATAAAATTTCAATTTCAAGAGTGTCGATAAATTGAGGTTTAACTTAATAGTAACAATGATGCACATGACAACTCATAGGAATCATAACTAGCTTAACTATACAAATGGCTCTGAATGGATATCGATATTCTACTAATATATGGGGTTTTCTTCTTTTATTTTCCTTCAAAATTTTCTTTGGGGTAAATTTTAGATTTTGTTTGATAAGAAAAAAATTAGTTCAACAGAAGTTCAGAAAGTCTACATGTCCAGTTGTATTTTATTTATTGCAATTGATTAGGATTTTACATTATGAAGAAAAAAATGTTCGAATGTTATGTACATGATTGAAGATAAGTTTAAGAAGCACAAGTATATATATTATATTATTATTGTATATATAACATATAGTAAACGATATCACGTTTATTTATTGTATACTACATTAACATTACATAAATAAAACAAATGAAATTAGGGAAAACAATTAATTCAAACCAGTAAGAAAATCAAATACATGGTACACATCATGCAACATGTTAAACTTGGTTGAAACTAAACGATTTTCAAACAAATCTGTGAAAACATAATATTAGAAAAATTCGTGAGTATGCACACATTATGTCACATGGTAAACTAGAAAGACACATTATGTCACATGGTAAATTAGAAGTAAACAATTTCAAAACACATGCACGCGCTATACGTGCGTGTATGTGTGTGACACATAAGAAATCAATAAGTAGGAAAATTTTCAATTTTCACCTCTGAATTTTGAGGATTTAACACTAAGAACGGAGGTTCCTAAACTCATACATATATATACATACATGTGGTTGTGACACATAAGAAATCAAAAGGAAAATTATCAATTTTCACTCCTAAATTTTGAAGGTTTTATCAACTTGAACCTTGAACTAATAATTGTATCATTTAAAACTCAATTCTTTGCTTATTTATATGTAGATAGTCAATAATTAATTTTTTTAACCAATATTACCTATCTGAATATTATTTATCAATGCATTATAAGTTTAATCTCTTAATTTTTAAATTAGTATTTTTTTAAAATGTTCAAGTTAGTATTTACTAGCCCCTAAACTTTCAATTTTATATATAATAATTAAAGTACTAAATCATAAAAATCATTAATTAAATTCTATATTAATGAACTAATAAAAAAGAATCACTCACTAAATTATATATTCGTTATTTCTATATAATATTTTGTTCTAACATCTAGTTATCTGAATTTGATTTTTAATTCTCTCACTGAGATTTGAAAATAGTTTGAAGTAAAAGTTAACTAAATATTATCGAAATCTAACCCCTAAACTACATTATCTAGATCGACCCGTGTGCATCCACATAGTCCAACCTTTGTGGCAGGATACAATAAAATGAAAAGACCAAAGAAATGCTCATTCCATATCGTCCCGATTATACAACACTCAACCCAACATTAGTGTAAAATCATATTTATCGTATTCCAATAAGGACAAATAACATAAACGTAGAAGCCAGGCATTCTCATTCTCATTCTCATTCTCATTATCATTATATATCTCCACTTTATTCATCTTAGTAAACGAAAATTTACACTAGCTATGGTACAGATACCCACATAATTGGGAAGAAAAAGAAAAAAAAAAAAAAATCAATGAATATGAATATTGAATGCATATTAGTTTTAAATAAAGGTATGAGGTACACGGATGTATTGGTGGGGCACTGGAAATTCAGCCTTCTTTCTAAGAGCAACTCCAGGAATCTTTTCCTTCACTGCCAATATTCTAGTTCGTTTTCTAGTTCGTTTATCAAAAAAATGATGCAAGTCTTTTTTAACCAAAATGAAAACCTGTGGATTTGAAAGAACCGTTGGTCTGCTTAGGCAATCTAAGAACTGCGACCACTCCGGCCGCAAGCGCACATATAGAGGCTAAAGCAAATGCAGGAATGTTTCCTCCACTGAATAAAGCATCCCATGGCCCAGCTCCCAGGGATACAATCATCTTAACAAATCAAAATGTGTGATCCATGTCAGTGTTGTAATGGACAAATGTAATAGAAAGGTATTCTTTTAAAGAAGCAAAAGGAGGGAGAAACGGAATAGTTATCACTTGAATGCATATGATAAAATCCGAAGAATATAAACCAGATCAACATTGAGAAGTCCAGAATAATTTTCTATTGATGCTTGAAATTTAAATCCAAAGCTACAGTTTGCTCATTTAAAAATAGGTATAAAAGAAAAGAAATAGAAGACTTACTAACAAACACCCTCATGTGTTTGATTTAACTTTTCAAGAGTTCAATTTTAAAAATGAATCATTTAAGAAAAATTTGAAGTGTTTAACAACTCAAAATAGCTTTTGAAACTTTTAAAGTGTATTTTAAACAATTTTGAACAAATTGTAAAAAAACACCTGTCACAATTATACCTTCAAGCTTTCAACTTTAAAAATTAAACCCTCAAAATTATATAAATGTTAGAATTGGTCAAATTGGACCTTTATACTTACATAATTGTAAATGGTAACATTTGTACAAATTTAAGAGTTCAATTTTTATCACTTGTGGGTCCAATTTCTATGATTATTGTAAGCTTGAGGGTCCAATTTTAACACTTGTAGAAGTCTAGGGGCCCAATTTTCAATACCAACATATTTCAGAGGTGATTTTTACAATTTGCCCAACAGTTTTCATAAAAAAAAAGTTTAAATAATAATAATTTTTTTGAAAAGTCAAGTCAAACGGACCCTAAGAATCAACCTGTTCTCCGGAAATACTTGAAGAAAGCAGTAATTAGGTATTTACTTAAAATCACCGTGGAAATTTTGAAAAGGCTTTCACCCCTCTAAAAACGATGTCAAACACTAGTTCATTATCATAAACCCAAAATTGTTGAGAAGTCAAAAGGAAAATTAAATTAACACTATCAAAAACGATATTGTATGTACTAGAAGAAATAGAAAAGCTGGTTCCTTAAGATGTTTAAACATCTTCAAAATAGTTTTGTTTTCTCTATAGTAGCTATAATACGCTCGTTGTAAATACCTGGGGAATAACAACTGCAAGATTGAGAACTCCTATTGCCAATCCTGAAAAAATCATAGTCTCTAAAGTATCAGAATCCAGTTAGGCTGTAAACACCAAGAAAAACGATAGTAGAACTCCATCCGAACCTTGACCACCACCAGAATCAGCAGTCAATTCTGCTGTCAAAGAGAAGGGGACACTATATGTTATCTGCAACAGAAACAATGAAGGAACCTTTAACTACAAGGATGTGATAGAAGGAGGGGAATTAATAGGAGAAGCGTTGATATTTACGGCGAGAGGAAAACCAAGAAGAGCAAAAACAGCCAAGGCAGCATTTTTTATTGTTGAATTTCCCCCAATGATATGTTCAATTCCTTCAGAGTATTGACTGATGGATATTAAACTGATAATAGTAGTTCCCGTCATGCATGCAAACACAATAAAGTTGCTCATTGCCCAGACAAGTCTTGCTCCCATGCGCTGGCACATGGGCTCTATCAAGAAAGAACTGATACCAAGAACAACCTAAAACAAAATAAATAAAAGTAAACAAAAGATTAAAATCTGAGACACTTCTGTAATCAAATAACATCATACCTAACAACTAAAAAGTAACAAAGACAACTCATTTGAATTGAACTAAAATACCACAAAATATATGAAAACCTCAAACTAGTAATGTAATCAAATCTGGGTTCTTACAGAATTCAATAGCAAACCAAATGCACCTTCTCTCACACCCTGATCATAAACCTGTTCGTCAGTCAAACTGCCTTTTGGGTCCCCGTGATACACTTCCCTTCCCATCCAATCCGTATCAAATAAGAAGAAGGGAAACCAGGATAACTGCATGTAAAGTACAAGCACCAAAAACAACATTCAAGAGCTGTCTACATATGGATACACATAACTAGTAACTATAGCCACTAGAAAATTGCTATGAATTGATTTTTGATGGATAGATGCAAAGCTAAGAGGAAAATATCATAGCGGAAATAAGATTTTAATTAAGAAAAGTAGAACCTACCCAACTAAGAGCCATCACAAGAAGCACTGAATGCATGGCCGGCGGTAAATGTCTTAAACTGGTCAACAATTTGACTACCACTGTTGCAGGACCATCATAATAACCTTCGCTGTGATTTTCCTCACTTATTGGTTTTGAATTTTTCAAATTAATATCTTGATAGCCATAGTCAACACTGCTCCCATTCCGACTGTTAAGTTCTGGTTTTAAAATATTAGGACTATTATGTTCATTCCCATTCAACAGAGGCGCAGAATCTGATAAACGTGGTGGTTGATCTACAGCAGTAAGTGGAACTTCATCGGCAAAATATATGGTAACAAGAGTACATATGATTAGAAAAAGCTGCATACGTGAAATGCAGATGTTAGAACTGCAGTTGGCGAACCAAGGTTTAGTCACAAGCCAAGATGAAACAGTTGTCTTCATTTAGAAATACATGAGCATAAGAACAAAACATGATAGAGCATTTTTCTTTTACATAATGGGTGAAGAATGGGGGTACACTACTGCTTCATTCTTCTTACAGAGATCAACATACACGAAATTCTACATCATGGAGAATATTGAACTATATGAATAGCTGTAACTCACCACAGCAATAAGAAATGCAGCTTTAAGGTTCCCACAGGCTTCACAGCAAGCATTACTTAAAAGGAAAGGAAACCATCTGCACCAAAATGAATCATAGAAAAGAACCACAAAAGAAGATTCAAATATAAACTAATCGAAGCATCTCATTTAAAAAAAAAAATGTATGGAAACATTTAATTGTCTGCGATCTGGTTCAAAATATTACTTGTGCCAGTTTCCACTAGCTCCTGCTGAAAAACCAAGGATATTACCAACAGCCATCCATGAACAAAATACCGCATTTGCAACATTGTGTTGATCAGGACCTAGAATAAAGGCAACAAGATAATGCTGGGTATTTATCGAGCATATAATATTCAAAATAGAAGTCACAAAATTCATGCCCGCAGAAACTACATGCATATTACCGTTATAGTCAAATTATCATCTTATTATTATCATCAATTTTTGGAGGGGGAGAGAGTAACCTGATAAATCAGCTAGAAGAGCACGAGCAGGACCCTGAAATATAGTCACAAGAAAACTTATTTTACTCATACAAAAAATACTTTTAATACAGAATCGACAGAAAATATAAGTACCTAGTCCTTTTAAGAAATACCTGAACCGTATTGTTTGCAAGGTCAAGCATCCAAAAGCCTATTACAAAGATAATAGCTGCCCTTGTTCGTGTACCCTTATATACTCTGCATGAGCTCACCAAGCAAGTTAAAACTTAAAATTTCATGCTTGTTCACAACAAGAGATACAAGAGAGGCCCAAGAAAGATGATAAAAGAAATAAATTTATTAAGATGCTCCAACAAACCTGCAGTGCTCCTTTGTATCTCCTAGTATATATCCAATGTCAGCAGAAAATCCAATCAACACCACCTATTTAAAATAATAAATAACCATTTAGTTTCTAATACTTCAGATGATTATTGTTAATCAAAAAGGAAACAAAAAAAAGTACCCAGAAGAACACAGCTTACAGCAACTGCTATCATTAAAGACCCAGCAAGAATAAAGGGACGCCTCCTTCCATATTTTGAACAACACTTGTCACTCCATATACCGACACATGGTTGAACCTAAAAACAACCAAATATTAAATAAAATAAGATAACATCAAATTTAACGAAGATGAAAATTTCCATTGCTTCAGCAGAAATCCATCACATCAAAAAGAAAGAATCTGAAGTAAAGTAAATACTATGTACACGACCATAATTAAGAGTCAAGGATCAGCAAAAGAGTAACCAAAGTACAAAAAGTCTTTGAAAGATCAAAAATTATCATCCAGTCCCAGGAAAGAGTTTGAAATATAAAATCCCTATGTTAATGATAATTAAGAGCATAAATACAAGTCAAAATATATTTGAAAAGAAAAAGGAGGAATTTTAAGAAACATCATGCAAAAAAAGAGACAAAAAAAAACCCATATCTTGTCAATCTTCAAAGATCAAGATCTGCCTTTAATACTTAACATCTCCTCTTCTTATGATGCACACCAACTGGGTGTTATTAACATGGCTTTTTTTGAAGAGTGCATGCTAGATACAAGCCAGGCAACAGACTACTAAAATGATTACCATGTCCTGGTTTTCTGTGCTGTAGACATAAATAACCATAGAAAAGAGAACCATATGGGAACAATATTAATAAAAAGCGACCAATCGAGCATGTCATGAATGAAATGTATATCTAACAGTCACGATTAACCCCATTACACAATCACCTACCACGCCCACCCCCACCCCAAAAATTAAAAAAAAAAAAAGAAGCAAAACACTCATGGTAAACTAGCAAAGTGACCAAGGCATGAACCAAACCCTCAAATTCATATGAATTTACAACACTAGAAGATTCTAATTCATGTTGGTTGACAGCATAATAAAGAAAAATGAACCTATTAATCTATAAACATAACGGTTTCAACGCATAATATCTGAATCATTTACACCGAACGTTAAGCGGACGACGTGTGCATTTCCTATCAATGATGGATAACTTTTTCTCATCATTGACGGGTAAAATTAGGGAAGAATTGATATAAAATAGTTATCATCACGTACCACGAGACCAGTGATGGGACCGCAAAGCCAAATAAAGGAAGAAAAAGCATGCTCAATTCCGAGCGTCTGCAAAATGAGAAAAAAAAAAATCGAAGAAATTAGCAACCAAGTACAGTGTAAAACTAGGAGGAGGAAACTATAAAAAAAATATAAACATCGAATGATATGAGCTAGAAATAACTTATACTAAACAACGTACAAGTTATACACCATGCAACTGAGATAAAACGGCAAATACTTAAACAATGTCGTAACTATGGAATGATCAGGCGACGATTTTCGTAGAAAATAATCTGAATCATATATCCAACACTGAATCCAAACACCTAGGGACTTAAAGACGAAAAACAAAATGAAAGCACAATACCTGAATATAGGGAGTTAGTAAGGAAAGCTGTAATGCCCAACCAAATTGAACACCGGCAGCGATAGTACAACTGAGAACTAAGATAATCAAACTATTGGGCGTAGATCTAACATGAGGCGTTGAGGATGAACTGTCTTGGCTTCCATTGGGACATCCATCAGAAGAAGGAGAATTGAGATCGATCCCGTGGAGCTGGTGTTCATCGACAGCCACCATCTCCACTTCTGCATCATGGAGGTTCTTGTACGGAACCCTGAAGGAAACGGAGTTGGGCCTGGCCGCCATGACTGGAAGTAATCAACTGGAACGGCTAAAAAGCCCGCTTACATATGACCCTTACACCGATCTGAAGCTTCCGGTGGAGATCCAATCCCAATTGTTGCGGTTACAAGAAAGATGAACCTATGGATGGATGAAACTTGATGGAATGAAAGATGAACCTGTGACTTCAGTTGAAATTCACCGCCATTGGAGATGAACAGAAATGATTTCGCCGTCAATTACACGGCGCAGGATCCTTGAATATTGTAATAATGTGTTTGAATGAATAATTAATTCATGAAATTTCTACGATTAGACCGTGAAATAGAATTGACCCAGAAATTAAAGTTATTTTCAAAATTGCATTGTGATGATTATTGTTTATTATATTGGACAACATCAATATTTAGCAATAAATTAATAAATCACTTCGCGGTTGAGGAGAAAAAAAAAATCGTTACGTTTTATTTCTTTGTGGACTTGTGCAATTGCTTGTGGTCATCGCACACTTTTCTTAGCTTAAGGATTTTCTTTTTTTTTAATAGTAACGAACATTTGGAAGGAAGAATTTCCATTTAACCCAATGAAATTTGTGGTGAAAGAAATTTTGTTCATGAAAGTGTTACAAGTGATCCAATTTTGAAAAATTTAACGTAAAATTTTGCAAAATGCAGGTATTATATTTTAATGAAAACGTCGCTAAACAAGGATAGAAAATGATAGATTTGTTAACTTTGTAAGGGCTTATTTCCCCATTAGTCGTTCCCTTGCTTGCTTTTCTTTTATTTCACATCTACGCTACAAAAATGGTTCTACTTTTACTTTATACTCACTAATTAAGGTTCTCTCTGATAATGACCCTTGTGTTAAGAGGGTAGTCAATTCGACTCTTAATAAGGACCATGTCGGTGGAGTAGTTGAGTAAAATTTGAGTCTTCTTTTCAAATTGAAATTAAAATTAATAAATTAAGCCTACAGACAATCATCCAACAAATTATCCGCTTCATTGTCTACTTTTTACCAATATTTTCAAAATCCAAGCCACATTACTAAAAAAATAATTCTTAGAAAACAAACTTTTATTTTCAAAATTTGACAAAGAATTCAACTCTTGTAGTAAACAAATCACAAGAAGAAACAGGGAGAAGAAAGACCTAATTTACAAAGACCAAAAGTAAAAAACAAAATAGTTACCAAACATGACCTAAAATATTGTATTTCAAGTAAAAAAGAAAAATCTTATCTATTTTATCATTCCTCTTATTGAGCTTTTTCCCAACTCTTCCTTCCAGCGTTAATCTCAAAACATGTGCCACTAATATCTATATTTACAAAACAAATTATCGTGGAAAAAAAGAGAATGATACTCCCATAATACTAAAAAAAAAGAAGAAAAATCCAAAATTATTCCACCATAATAATGAGATACAATGCCATTGGAGTACATGATGAGGATCTTGTATACGTTGAGTATGTAGGCAGCAGGATCTTGTATGTGTTGACTATTTATGGCTCCTGAGAAGTTAGGACAGGCATGCAATCAAAGGAAATGGAGGAATTCTCGAGACACTTGTAAATAAACAGCAATCACATTTATATCTTCAACCGTTGAAAGTTTCGATCAAAATATGAACATAGAAAAATTCAAAACTGCCCGAATCTTCAAAAGTTTCAGGCGAAAAAAAAAAAAAAGAAAAGAAGAAAGATCTTAGTCAGTGTTCCATACTACAATTTCAAATGTCAGACATTCGTACAAGTTTCCCATAGAGGATCCGATCATCTCTTCCAGTATTGCTCTCCAACAGTGCACTGTGAACAAGTTCCTGATACATATCGGAAGAAGCATTATCAAAATTTGTATTCAGATAAATTCGGTTTTAAGTTACTATCAAACTGGCTTTTATTTTCCTACGCACCTTTACATCTCTGTGAGAAAGGAACTTCCCCATATTGTGGATAACCATTCTCATATCTTCAACCTGATAAGAACACAAAATCCTGAATGTAAGTTTGATGTGAAAAACTGTAATTTTTTCTTCCTTTCCTTTCCTTGTATGTGTCTGTGTGAGAATTGAGATACAACCAAAAGAAAAAATCCAAAGAACAATTAGATTTACCCGAATATAGCCAACTAAGTTTCGATCAAAAAACCTGAAAGCCTGTTTCAGAGAACCAAAATTAGCAAGCAAGAATGTAAATTTGAACATTGAAGTTAGGTTGGAAGGTTGGTAAAGCACCTGCAGTAGCTCCTTGTCTACCACTGCCTCCGTGGGAGGTGAAACTTCTTTCTTTTTCATCTCTGCCTCTGCCCCTCTTTTATCGGACTCTTTTGTTTTCTTGCCAAGACTCTCTGGGTTCGACCCTTTGGTGTCTTCTTCAGGTTGATTTCCTGCAACATTTTCAGGCTCTACATTGGCTCCTGCTGTCTTTGACTCTTCGTTCAATTCAGTCTTGGTATCCTCCTCTTTATTGGTTCCCATTGTAGCATCCTCTTCATCATTGGTTTCAACTGTAACATCCGCTTCATTCTATTACAACAACCAAAACATAACACTATTTCAAAATATTATCTCATAAAAGATAATTTTATACAACAATTAAACTCGATGATTTAAAATATAGAATACAATACATTAGAGATATAAAAATAAATTACAACAAAAGGAAAAAAAAAAAACCTTCATATTAAGTATGAGTTGGGGAAGATTTTATGAGGTTGTAATATATATACACATTAAGGATTGCTCGATGAGGAGATTGTTTTCCCTATAGATAACTAAACTCCCCTCCAATATCCTTCTCATATTAAAAGAAATAATAATAATAGAAAATAAAGTAGAAGAGCACAAGCAAACCGAACACTTCAGAGCCTAGACATGCACCTTTCTGAGATGTCCCGCCTCAAATCATAAATTTAAATTTTAACCTTTAACATTAAAAATTCCCAACAAGAATACATTTCCTTCCAAATGATTCTGTGGTGGGGGTAGGGGTGGAGGAGAGAGGAGGGATACCTCATTAGATGAATTGTGTTGAGAACTTGTGTCATCCTCCTCGTATTCTTCAGGATCTTCCTCAGGGTCTTCTTCAGGCTCTTCACCGTAATCTGTTTCAGTTTCCATCTTTATCTCATCAACATGACCAGCCGAGTCATTCCTCTCCACTGCAGGTGTTCCAGCATCTGCTTGAGATAGACTTGCTGATTCTGGTTCTATAGATTTATTTTCAATAGGAATTTCAGTAGTCTTTGGCCGTTTTGGTGATGATTTTTTATTGTCTTCCTTGTGGATTTCCTCACGTTGTCGCTTTCGCTGATTTCTCTTTGCCACAAACTTGACACGCAGTTTCTGTTGCCAGAATAAAAGCCAGAATAAATATATAAAGCTTTAATACCATCAGAGCAATAATTTAACTGCCTCGTAGGCTCATGCAACCTGGAGAAAAGTTAAAATACGTGATCCCATCTGATACTGAAGCATTTCATAGAGTGACTCGGCAAATAGTGAAAGCTGTAAAGGAAAAAGAAAAGCAATCTAAGTAGGCAATAAACCAGCAAGTATTGCCTTCAATCGGCAAATCAACAGAAAGAACTTTAGTTAGCAGTGAAAATCTTCCTTGCAGCAGGGAGGGTACCTCAAATGTTGATTCTTCAATGTCTTTGTCTGTATACTCCAAGAGTGAGTCAAGGGAAAGAGACAATGATCGAAACTGTATTGCATAATTAAAACAAGAGATACAATTAAGTTATGGTGTTATAGAATGCACTTTAGTTATTCATGTAAATGCATCTGGTTGAAATCAACATACTTTGGAATCCTTGCTCCATTTTGTTTGTAGTATCAACCCAGGATGTCGAGGAGGTTCTTCAGACTTTCTCTTTTCTTTTAATTCTTTATTTGGTTTGCTTCTAGACTCATCTTTACCCATTTTCTCTTTCTCATCTTTTGATTGTTCACCATCCCTAGATTTTTCTCTCTTTCCATCACCACCATCCTTCTCGCCAACTTTTTGTTTGTCAATCGAATTGGTCACAGGACTGATTTCCTTGCCAGTTTCATTGTCATTCTTCACAGGCTCTTTCTCACCCTTCTTCAAATTTACAGAATCACGCCGTTTTCCTGTAGTAGGCGATGTCGATTTTGATTTAGGAATCTTCTGTTCTTGTTTATCATCTGTAGTGGACTTCTCTGCATTATGTGTTTCATCTGTTGTAACCTTCTTCTCATTCCCATCACCATCTTCACCTTTTTTAGAATCTTCCTCGACAGGAACCTTTTTTTTGGGCACCCTCTTAATTACTTTCTTTTTCACAGTTGTTTTGACAACGGCATCTTGACCTACTGTTGCATTGAGATCTGAAGTATCCTTAGACTTATCCTCAGAGCAGTCCATTTCATTTTCTACTTTTGGAAGTACATCTTTATTTTTTTCATTCTGAGGACTTTTTCCCACCCGTTTAATTACTTTTTTCTTTGCCGGTGTCTTGACAGCAGCAGAATCATTTGAAGGTTGATCCAAAGGAATGTCAGAGTTCTGCTCTCCATCAACCTTTTCATCCAGTTTGTCATTTTTCTTGCTGGCTGCATCACCAACTGTTTTGGTCTTTTGTTTGACAATTTTCTTGACAATCTTCTTTTTTCCAGATTTCACAGTGCCACTTTTCTGCGTACCACCAGCAACTTCTCCTTGATCTGGTTTCACAACATTCTGAACCTCCTTGCCTCTTTCATCTGCATCCTTGCTTTCAAGTTTTGTGCTACTTCCATTACCCCTTCCCTCGGATGTATTCCCTTTGTCCCCTTTGTCACTCTTTTCCTTTTTATCTACGTCTGCTTGCCTGGTTGACACAGAGTGTTGCTCTTTTTCAGACTTATCAACGGTTTTAGTATCTTTTGTTGATTCCATTTGTTTGACTAAGAAAATAAATAGCAAGGGGATGTTAACACTTCGGTAGTAAAAAATAAAGTCAATAGTGTCTTTCAAGTAGATAAGCAACAGAATAGTACCTTCCATCCCTTCCTTTGCATCCTTGGATATCTGAGATTTCAACTTGTTATATTAGTGCAGTTATAAAAGAGAAATCTTGGGTCTAAAAGCTTAATATGAGACAAAGGGAACCACCATGTTAGCCAAGGCTTGTCGACAAGGAAAATGAAATTGTAAATGACTAAACCAAAATGTGGCCCCACAAGAAACCTTTTTTTTTTTTTTTTTTTTTTTGAAAAGGAGACGAGTCTCTTCCTAACAATGAAATGAGACTAATGCTCAAGATACAAAAGTGGATACAAGAGCATAAAAACTATGGATCAGTAGTGTACTAGACATCTCAACTAGGTTGAGCCCCACAAGAAACTTAATAGTAAGTCATCCCCATTACCAATATTTTCTTAAAAACAATGCAGCATGAACTTAAGCACGCAAATAAATAACTTCTATTTGAAAAGGCACACAATACCAAATATACACACAAATCTTTGAACATGACTTGAAAGGAATCAGTGAACGTTCAATGACTGAGAAGGTAAGTCATATATATATATGAAATTCATAATATTAACCCATGTTTTACAATCTCTTCTTCCTACCAAAAGTTCATCTCAATAATGCCACAACTGCTGGAATATCATCCTTATCTTTTGGAATGTTCCAGTCCAAGTTGCATTACACATGGCAGCATATAATAACTTGTTTTTCATTAACAGGCAACAGCCATAAGTTCTTGTAATAAAAAGCAGAAGAATAATAATATGCCTCAACGTTCATGAAAGCTTCCACTAAGAACAAAAGAATAGAAACACAAACCTCCGTTTTTAGTGCAATCTGGCGCTCTCTATCAGCAATAGCCTTTTTATGTTCAAGCCATTGTTCCTTCCACACATTTAATGAAGGAAGACAATCAGATAAATCTGGAACAAATAGTACAGAGACTTCTTTATGGCTGAAAACCCCATCCTTGCCATATCTATCATAATGTATCTGATGAGACAAATACCCTGAAGTGTCAGCTCTTTAGTTACAAAAAATAAACGAAGTTAGCTACTCAAAATACAGGTAACAGACACAATCAGGTTTAACAGTATTGTACATATGACCTCTAAGAAACGATTCCAGTGGTGGCAGTTTTGCAAGTCCAGTTGTGTAACATCCTTTGCATATCTGCATATAAAGAAGGCACAAGTAAGACAAAGCAGCAATTTTCTTTCTCGCATACAAACACAGAGAGCACATAGCACAAACCTGAGGGCCGTTCGAACTAAAGCGGCATCATCAACTGAAGGATCACCACCATCAGACGATTGCCATGGACCACCAATTGCCATGAAACTGCGGTCTTTCTTAAGAATTGCAAATCTAAGGATATTGCAAAAGTGGGGTATGCGGTCGTCCGAACTTCTCTCAGATGATAACTCCTCTAGAGCACTTTTACTGATACCACTCATCAAAATAATCTGAACCAGGAGATAAAATAGATAAATGAGAAGCAGGGTACTAAACTAGTTTTTCTTCACCTACTTAAATTCAAAATGAAAGAGAGATTGGAATAAAAACCATAATGATCAATCGCAATGAGAAAAATATGTAAAGATAGACAGATACAGAAGGGTATTTTCCACCAACTATGAAGTAGTTGATGTACAACAATCGGTCATTTGTTGTGCATTATTGCATGTATCTACTATGATGCATGAGCATCCACTTCAACTTCCTCATTCTGCATCCATATTATAGGTGACTAGTAGCATAGTCAATCATCAATGCTCAGTGCAGGGTTCCAAAAATTCGGTCCATAAAAATACCTTTCTCAGTCTTCTAGCTAAGCTAAGATCATGTGTAGTACTAAGACCTGTTCTTTTATCAACAAAATTTAGTCCATAAAACATCATTTCGCCTCCACTCAGTGTAACAGAAAACAGCAACAAGCATATCATCAAAGAAAACATTTCCTTATCCTTGGGATATCTTCAATATATATTGTTCAGGAAAATAACACACAAAAATCAAAACACAAGTTTGCAGAAGGCACAAGAACATAACGGGAATCCATGAGAAACAGAGTGATTGTAGCAAACATCAGAGACATGTTCCAAGCAACCTACCTTCACATTCCATATTGTATTCACATGATCTGGTTTCTCAGGTTCTCTAGCCATAAGCTCATCGTTATGCTCTTTTGAGCCAGATACAGTCCCTTCAACAAAATCATGCTCAAAACTGTAGCAACAAGAAGGCATTACTATTAGATTGCCGCTTATTCTTTCCTAATACACTCTTTGATCAACAATCAATTATCCAAAACTCACAATCATAAAATATCCACAAGTAAAAAGTATGCAAAGAGGAAATAGATGCTCAAGGTACTGTTTATTATATAGCGTTGAAAAAATAGGATAAAGGTTGAATTTCTGTTTTTATCATGCCACCCAGTCCTCAATGAATTAAATAAAACCTTTGCTTATGGTTCTTTTCATAAAACCCAGAAGCTGCCAAGTGGCAGAACCAGCAAAAGATGAAAATAAAAAATCAAACTGCCTTGTGTTTGACAAATTACAACCATGAACACAGACATGCACAAAATAGGCAGAAGTAAAATGCTCCACCCAAATGGGGCCATATAATACAATTTCCAACCCTCAACTTTGACAAGAAGAAAATAGGGGGAGATAAAAATGTGGATGAACTCTATTACAATGCACTCCGTCCCCAAGAAGTAACAAGAAAAGTTCAAACTACATGAGGAAGAAATAAATACCTGACAGGAGTATGAATGGAAAGGTTGAGTTTCTCCTTTGGCCAATTCACAATAACCTATATTAATTGAAAACATCAGGTCGAAAGATCTACCATCAATCAATTAATAAAATCTCCTAAAACACACATAACATGATGTATGCACCTTTGAAAACTCTGGGGATACAAAGAGTCGGGGATATCGCTTTTCTAATGACAAATAATCCCGTTGTACATCTACTAAACTGTGTGTGTACACCTGCAAGTAATGATAATTAATACCCACAAAGGGAGGGGGAAGCAAGAATCACAACAGAAAATCACTAATTGCAACCAAAAAAAATGCATAAGTGAGAAGAAAGCTACAAAGAACAGACAAACAATTTCCATGGGGTAGTAACAACAATTTGCTTCCGTGAGATTATTACCATCCTAACATGTTCTTACTCGACTATTATACATTTGAGAAAAACTAACAATCATCCAAGTCAAATTAAAACCAAAAAGAAATTTCATTACAGATTATTTAGATAAACAACGGAAGTACAAGATAAAGATCAACTCCTAATGCATTCCAGGAGCTCAGAAGATTGGCCACACTGCTCCCAAAAACAATGCATGATTATATCACAATTGCAAAACGAACTATATGCCTTAAAAGCAGCTTGTTCCAGAAGAATGGGGATTCAAGAATGAGCAAATGGAATCCAAGTGGAAACAATGAAGAACATGGAAACGCTTCATGGTAGGTAATGTATCAAAATTGCAAAAAATAAATAAATAAAGGGAAAAAAACAGAAGTATCAGGGTAATTTGTTCCAGAAGAGTGGGAAAGTCAAGGTAGGCAATGAAAAAATAGAATCTTGGAGAAGCAAATGGCGGGCTGAAAAAGAACATGAATGCAAGAGAAACTTTAGGAACATGAAGAAACCTGTAATCAGGTGTAAGGACATAGAGAAGGAAGGAGAAGTAACTGGGCTTATGATTAGACAACCCTCGTTTTTTGCAAAGGAAGGAAATGAACAAATGGAATCCAAGCAACCAATGAAAAACAAATAAGAAAGCCAATGGGACAAAACAAATTCTGGGAAGTGAAGGAACACTGAATCAGATCCAATATTATAAAAAAGAGGAAGAAGAAACAGGGTTTAGATAATTTAGGATTCCACACTAATTCCAGAAGCAATGGAGAGAATAAGATGGAGAAAATCTGGAGCAAGGGCGAATCAAATCCAATGAAGTCCAGTCCAGTCCCTAAACTACACACTTGAACAGGAAGGAACCAGATATTTAATGGGATATATCTCGTCAAAATCATTGAATGACTGAGCTCCAGATCTTTTTACCTTGCAGACATATTCTCTCCTTTTTTCTTTAACGGGTGAGTGATGCCTTCAGCATTAAAGAACACTGAGTTAGTTATAACGGACCAATAAATGATTCTGCATGGGGAACTATAGGAGGGTCAAAAATAAACATCAAGATCCACCTATACAAAGCTTCATAATGTGGAGAATCTCGGCGTAGTGGTCTCCCCTCCTTTGTCAAAGAGGAACCACGTCTGTCCTTAGAGACCCTTGGTGGAGTGCGTTCACGCCTAGTTTCAAGCCCACGTTTGAATTCTCTGTCTCTTTCTTTCTGCCTTTCCAAGATGCGCTCTCTTTCCCGTTCTCTTTCTCGTTCTCTTTCTCTTTCACGTTCACGTTCTCGTCGTTCTCGTTCCCTCTCTCGTTCCCGTTCGCGTTCGCGTTCACGTTCACGTTCTCGTACCTTCTCCCTTTCTCTTTCTTTCTCTCTAATGCGAAAACGCTCCCTCCGGCGTTCCTCCTCTCTAAGCTCGAATTCTCGAAGGTAACCAGCTCTATCGTCTTTGTGTTCGTCAATCCTTGGATGGCTACTATGCGTCAACATACTGGCTGAATAATCTGACTCAAGAGAAGTTCCATGAAGCCCTTTCCCTGCAGCATAGTCTCTACCTGGTGGCAAGCTCACACCATAACCTGGATTTGATGAACTCTGGGAGTAGATAAGTTCATCCACATTTCTACGTGGAGCAGCTCCTAGAATTGATGTCGAATGTTGCCCACTATAAGAAGAATTAAGCACTGACACGTTGCGAGGATCAGCATCTACTCTTACTCCATAAGAGAGAAGTTCTTGGGTTGAGTGACGACTAGCAGCAGCTTTTGCTGCAAGATAATCATTTGGTCTGCCAGAAATGTCCCGCTACTTAGCGTCATAAGCAACAAACAATCATCTTATTCATTCTATAGACTAACACCAATAAAAACAGAATAAAAAACCTGAAGAAATTAGCTGTTAAATCGTTTTGAATATTGGAAAAGTCATATAATCACAAACTTCCAAATATCAATTGAAGAAATAAACCAACCTTGACTAATTGCAACATAAAATGTGCTGACCAAAGTACTGTACCTTGAGCTCCCATCAAGGGCATCTGATTGCAGAGATTGAGCTTTTAGCAACTGCTCTTGACGAAGCAGGGACATCTGATCAACACGGTCATAAGAGTCAGCCTGTTGGAACACAATAGAGAGAATACCATCAAGAGAACACACATAAACAGATCATCCAAAGCTCATAATTTTCTGGAAAGGAAAAATTGAGAAAGAAACAAAATATGACCCAAAACAATTCCCACAGAAACCATACATGACGTTGATGCCCAAAACCACCAGAAGATTCAGAAAATCGCCCAGCTGCATCAGTGTTCAAATCCCTCCCTAAGTAAGCACTCTGACGTTCACTGTATTGCCTCCTATCAATTGTAGGATATTCATTGACCTTTTCAGTGAACAGCTGATCAGTTCTATGACCATAGCCATGGTTTGAAGATGATATATAGTCACTTGATAGATACTTGGGGGAATCGGGAATGGCTGAGGCATAGCCTCCCCGACCTTCCAAGGCTGATGGAACACCACTCCCTTTGGCAGTCAGTGGAGGGCCCTGTATCCGGAAACATAGGTTAATAATTTAGCATCAATGTTGGATAAAAATGAGATATCAATTATTCATCTACCATGATTTTAAATTGGTGAGACCTAAGGATGGCCCACAAGGCTGCATTCCAACTAACTTTTGCTTTGAATAAGAAACTGGCGATACTAATAGAAGTGAGAGATATAGTTAAGATGACAAAGAAACCTCTAATGCAAAATGTAATATGGAATTCCCATATCGAACATCATTATCACTATAAATGTAAAGAAAACACCAATTGATAACTCATAGAAGCAACAAATTAACCATCTACAAAGAAAAGTTAATGTCCTCAAAACTCATATTCAGATGGCGTTATGACCAAAGTCACCAAACCATCTAAAGAAGGTAATGTATTAAACCAATATTCATGCTTCTTATCCAAAAAAAAAAAAAAGAAAAAAATGCTCCCAGTAAGAAGTTCACAACCTAAATAGGCCAGTTCGCCAAGCCTTTGGTAATTTGCATATCAGGACAAGCTCAGGATTAAGTGCTCAACTAGAGCTCTTTAGAAAAACTTGGTAAAAACTTGGGCATTTTGAAATTATTGGCAAAAATATAGCTATTTTCCTGTCTTTATTGGGTTGCATCTCATTAGAAAACGCAACAAATATAGTGTTGCATCTCTTAAGAGATGAACGCACTAACAATAAGGAGGTGGCATTGCCACGTCACCAGGTTGGGTTCAAGAGACAACCAAGATTCATAACCGTCCAAATACTTTGAAACGAAATATTTCTAACAATTTAGATGGAAGTATATGTTCTTAATTCAGATTTTTTTTATAAAAAAAAAATGCTTTAGAATACGTATGTTTTTTAAATTAGATTTATTTTTGGTCTTTATTTAGATATAAACGGAAGTTTTTTTTTATCAAAGATGTATCTTCATTATATGCGATTTCCTTGTGGTTAGTGTGTTGCATCTCTTTGCAACCTATATTTGCTGCATTTAAAAATAAAAAAATAATCATAATAAAATAATAAAAACCTTATTTTTGAAAAATAGTTTAAAAAGGTCTCCACGTTTTTAACAATTTTTTATAAAAAAAGCTCTTAATTGAGCATTTAATTCATCAAGCTCATGAAGTAACACAAAAACAAAGCATACAATAAAGAGACACGTGAATGATGGGCTTAGCATCCTTTCTTCTAATTATTTTTTCCCAAATTTGCCCTTCATTTTTTCCCAATATTGTTTAGTAGTCTTTGTCCAATCCCCTAATCTTTTAGATTTTATTTTCAATTATAATTTTAGACGTTGATGTGTTTTACATTAAGAATAATACAACATTAGGAATACAATATTTTTCAATTCATGATTTTGTTCCCATTTAAAATGAGGCACTCAAGGCTTACCACTCACCTTTCTATCAGAAAAAAGCATCAAAGCCACCTTCATCTTCTCTGGATGTACAAGTACTTTTTTATGGCATTTTTGGTTAGAAAGAAACTCAAGGTGGCGCTCTCTTACTATGGATTGAAGTCTATGAATAATTTTAGCAGTGTGATCCATTATTGACAACATGTTGTAGTGTCTTACAAAAATCTCCTCTTTTTGGAAATAACATCCCTTCTTTAATCAATCAACCCATAAGGTGCCTCTCGTGCAATAGTTCTCTTAGGAGGGAGTTTCCTCTACCCTGACCACAAGGTTGTTTTCCTTTTTTTATTATATTATTATTTTGTACATATGGTCTTCAAGCTAAAAAATTTATTTACTCTTGCAACTAATTCAAATACAAGAGCATTAAAAAAACCAATGAGGCTTACTTTGTAAGTATTTTTCTAGTCTCTATCTGGGTTATGAACTTCAGGGTGTAAATTTCTACTTTCCACTAACATATTAAAAGTGAATTTCACGTTTCAAAGAAAGGGAAAGTAATTTGGCCTAAATGTGGAAGCTAAGATCCTTGCTGACAGATTGTACACATATACAACGAAGTTGTTGTTGAAACAATTGGGTCCAATGTTTGCATGATCAATCTACCAAAAAATCTTCAAATTCATCTAAATATCAACTGCAATAGATTGGCCTAGTGGTCATTGGTGCTAGTGGAAAAATCAATGAGCTTTAAAAGGAATGGGTTCAAACAATGACGCCCACTTACCTAGGATTTAAATCCTATGAGTTCCCTAGACAATCAAATTTTGTAGGGTCAGTGGTTGTCCCATGTGGTCATGGAATACTTTCAATACTTATCTTGAGGACAAATTTGTTTCTGGAAAGGGCAAACGAACGGATTTTCAGTAACAATTTGAATTCAGAAGATCACAATCATATTTTGTTCCACTGTCCATATTCATATATTGTTGGCGTGCTTTTTCCACCAATAACATATGGGTGAGATTAGCTGTAAGAACTCTGGCTCAAATATTTAGCATCTCCTTTCCACTCCATCTCTTTCACAAAAGCAAAGATTCTTTGGATTAATGTTACCAAGGCAAACCTTTATGAGATTTGATTGGAAAGAAATCAAATAAATTTCGATTAGTTCCCTAATCAAGGTCAAGGATTCTCCTTGGAATTCCTTATATAACATTCTTGTTGGCTATTCTCTTAGTGATATTTTCAATAACTTGGGGGCTTCTTTTATAGGGGCAATCTTTAGTTTTTCCTTTTTTTTTTTTTTTAATCTGTCGGAGTCAACACTGTTTTTTTGGTAAGTCTCAGTCTACACTATGAAGATTTTGAAATTTTTGTACTCCTTTCTATCTTTCAATCATTAATAAAAAGTTGTGTTTATTGTTACATAAAAGGAAAATGATTGTAGAATGCATACTTTATACAATGCAATCATATTCTTCGCAATCATCAACTTTTACTGCATGATATAATTGGTGCATTCCGTCTTTATTGTGAAGGTTGCTACATTGTTAAACCAGTCAGGAACTATCTTTTACCAAAGGTAATTAAGAGGCATTCCAATTTTTTAACAGACACAAATTTGTAACCAGCTTCCCTCTTTATAAGAAGGTCGGTATATTTGAAACCAAATGGAATTAATCTTGATAAACTACCCTAAAAGTTTCACAAGAACACAATATGGGAAGAATGCAAGCTCAAGGGAAACGGCACTAAATCTCCACCAAAACATGAACAGAAGGTTTGAACAGATACCATGATGATTGTCAATTCTTTCATAATAAGAAACCCACTTCCCCATATCCAATAGTGAATTTAGGCAAAGAAACTCACTGTCGTATAAGATGTGACACAAAATAACATAATAGTCCAAGGGAAGTGCAATTAAATGAGCGAGAACCTAACCTGCGGTTTACTACTCAATGCAGCCGAGCTATACACAGAACTATACTGCCCTCCATAATGAGTGGTGCTTGATGGATGTGACCTATATGCAGCAGTATCAGCTTCCTGTGAAGCTCCCAACATTGAGGAGTGCCTAGACGCCATGGAGTGTTGTTGAGAGTCAGGTCCCCCAACAGAATTCCCAGGGTAGACACTTCCCAACTACAAAAGCACCAGAAAATCGTCATAACATGAGAACAAGGAAGAAAGTAGTAATAAAGGCTTACAAACACACAAAAATGAAGGAATAATCATTTCCATTTTTAGCACAACAAATATCGGGTATGGCCATTTGAACCTCCAAACTCAAGAAAAGGAATACACGTTGGGTATGCTCATGTCAGTAATAATCTTTTTCATCGCAGAGACTTGGCAATAATCATTTCCTATTTTTATATTTCCCTAGTTTTAAACATCCATTAAAACAGACATTAAATTATTGAATGCAAATAAAAGGAATGGAAAAATTCCCTAACACGATATTCATCAATACTAGATTTTCAAAAAGCAAATAAAAGGTCAAAATAATGGGTAAGGGATCTGCTACCGGAAATAGAATAAGGGTAAACATTACTGAGTCCATGGCGTTTGATAAACCCAAACCAAAATGTGATATATCTCTTAGCACATGAGAGAATAAGATATATCACATATCACACGCTTTGTATAAAATTCTACCCACAATTATTCGATACCAAATCAAATGATAACCCGGAGAGTCTATCACAAAATAAAAAATCGACGACTGGGTGCAAAATAAATTGTCAAGATAATTGTTTAGGCCGAAAGGCATACAAAAATTGAAAATAAAACGGAGAGCGTATCAGAACACAAGAATCGACGTATTGGTGCCAAATAAAATATCAAGATAATGTTAATATGCTAAAGACATGCAGAAATTTAATACAAAACGGAAAAGGCGTATCAAAACATCCAAAAATCGACGATAAGGTGTCAAATAAGACGTCAACCCATTGGTAAACATGCAGAAATTGAAAATAAAGCGGAGAGCGTACATTTTGGCCATATCCAGTCTGCGCAGCATATGATGACTGCTGTCCGTAGTTACCACTGCCTCTAGACGAGTACATATTCTTTCACGTTTCAGCGATAACGGAAGAACCCTGCAAGCTATAAATTAGAAATTGTCGTTATAATGATTCGGCCATCATCACAATGTAATTGACAGCTCCAAGAACATTGCAAGACCGTGGATTTAAAATTGAAAATTTTGGCTCTACACTTCAGGAAACGGAGAAATAAGGATGGAAGATGAATCGATTCTTACTCGAGAGATGAAAAATTCGAACACCCAAGAAACTGAAGCCCGTCGATAAGGTTTCGAGAGTTTAATAGGAAACCCTAGTAACATGAGAAGATTGACTGGGGAGCTTACAGCTTTGTGAAAAACTTTTTTATTGTGAACTCATATATATAACTCTATTTTATTTACAAGTATAAACTTAAAAATAATTTTTCATCAAAAAAAAACTTTAACATAATAATTGAAATTCCAAAAAAAAAAAAAAAAAAAAAAATATTAAAAAAAAAAAAAAAAAAAAAATATTAAAAAAAAAAAAAAAAAAAAAATATTAAAAAAAAAAAAAAAAAAAAAATATTAAAAAAAAAAAAAAAAAAAAAATATTAAAAAAAAAAAAAAAAAAAAAATATTAAAAAAAAAAAAAAAAAAAAAATATTAAAAAAAAAAAAAAAAAAAAAATATTAAAAAAAAAAAAAAAAAAAAAATATTAAAAAAAAAAAAAAAAAAAAAATATTAAAAAAAAAAAAAAAAAAAAAATATTAAAAAAAAAAAAAAAAAAAAAATATTAAAAAAAAAAAAAAAAAAAAAATATTAAAAAAAAAAAAAAAAAAAAAATATTAAAAAAAAAAAAAAAAAAAAAATATTAAAAAAAAAAAAAAAAAAAAAATATTAAAAAAAAAAAAAAAAAAAAAATATTAAAAAAAAAAAAAAAAAAAAAATATTAAAAAAAAAAAAAAAAAAAAAATATTAAAAAAAAAAAAAAAAAAAAAATATTAAAAAAAAAAAAAAAAAAAAAATATTAAAAAAAAAAAAAAAAAAAAAATATTAAAAAAAAAAAAAAAAAAAAAAACAACAGTTTTAAAGGGTTAAATTCTATCTTTAGTCCCTAATTTTTGAAATTTGTGTCTCATCATGTACTTCACCCTCTACATGAATTTAAAAAAGTTCAATAATTGATCTTAAAGACATGTTTGGATCCTTAGCGATAGCCGATGGGTAGCGAATATGCTACTTCTATCTAGTCTGTTGGAGAAGAAGAATTGGTCGACTTAGCAATCAAAGAATGTCGTTGTTACAAAGGCGTGTCTCCACTAGAGATTCTAGAATGGACAATTGATAAGAAAAAAGAATAGTAGTTTTCCCTTGTAACTCAATTTGAAAAAAAAAAAATGTTTCCAAACAAGTCATTATTATTTAAACACTTTTGATCAAAATTGTTTAAAATATACTTTGAGTCTTTTAAAGACTATTTTGAGAGGCCGTCAAACAATTCAATTTTTTCTAACATGACTTATTATCAAAATTAAACACTTGAAAAGTTAAACTAAACACACCCTAAATCCTATTGTTTAAAATTTGATAAGTAATTTTGAATTTTTTGGGAAACATTTGAAATGAATGTACTAAAAATTTTGTGTCTGAATTGTAATTGGAAAAGAAAAGAAAGAACATTTTTAATTACGATGTGTTAGATGAAAATTAGAGTATGGATAAGCAATTTGAAATCATTTTCTTTGAAATCTCTCAAAATCTTAATGTTCCAAACAAGACGCTAGTGTTTGTATTTTAACACAAAATTAATAGTTTGTGATTCTGTTGGACATAAAATTTTAAAATATATCAAACAAGATGATTATTTTTTAAGAATTGTATATTTGTCAATAATCTATTAAACTCAAATTTTAAAGGGAATTCGTGTGAATGGTTTCCATTTGGAAACTCAATGAAAATTGGCCCACTTTTTAAAAACTAATGAAAAGTGACTTTCTGCTTACGTCAGCCACGTGTGAAAGTTCTCATTTGCCTCTAAGAACCATTCGCGCATCTGAAGGGATCCATGCTACTCAATCATCAATACTCGATTATGATATCATACTCGATATACTTGTCACACACTCCCCGGTAGAAAGTAACTCACACTTACTAGTTAGTCATACTTGATGCACTCAATACACGTTTACTCGATGATTACCATGCAATATACTCGATCATACATATTTACCATCTTTCCTCTTGCTTTATAATTAATGCTCCTGTACGAACACACAATTTGAGAAGCTTGTTATTCTCACAATTATTTCAAATCAATTTCTTGAAAAAGTGAAGTGGTTTTTTTTTTATTAACAAAGAACAAGTACAAATGAGGTAGAACTCACTCCCTCATTTTCCTTCCAAAAAACTCATCTTAGTGAATATGAACTAGTTGAAAGAAATCAAGTGATAAAGTCATTTTGATCATTGTAGACAATCAATTTCACACATCAAATAAGTAAATGTGCTAAAGATTTTTTTTTTTTTTTTTTGACGTGTGAGACCTAGGGACGTAATAAAGAAAACAAGTGAGTATGAATGTGCATTGTGATCACTAACGTGACGAGCAAGGATGAAGGGAGAGAAAATATATGAAACAATGAGCATCAAGGAGAGAGGACCAAACATCGTGTGTCGAGTGACGAGGAACGAGTAATGAAAAAATGACTTGGCATTTAGTTGCTAATTTTAAAAGAATTGGCTAACTTTACTAACTTTATGCTACTCTTTGGATAGAAAAAGCTTGAGTGCAATCCACCCATTTTTTGATAGAAAAATTTGTCATGTGACAATTTAAAAAAAAAAATTGAATTATTTTTTAATCTATTTTATATATGTAAAGAAAAAAAGAATATATAAGACCAGATGCGGTATGAATTGCACCTAACTATTACGTTTTTTATATTAGACAATCACCTTTCCTTTATACTCATTTTCCATCACCTTCCCCTTCTTCTCACTCTTCTTAAGAGAGTTTCATTGCTTATTCATCAATAATTATACAATCCCCCATTTTGAAACTTCATTTGAAATGTGGAGTTTTGTCACTTAGGTTCATCTCTCCCACAAAGTTCAATTTTTGGTGGTTTCAAATGTTCTTCCACTTACATGAAACTCTCTTCCAAAGTTAGCCCTGGTATTTGCAAGTGAGTTTATGAAACTTTTCTCAGATCTACTGAAGTAACTGAAGAAATATTGGTGATGTGTGCTCATTATTAGCAAAAAAAAAAAAAAAAAAAAAAAAAAAAAAAAAAAAAAAA
>QLSR01000230.1:1192599-1221973 GCA_031780015.1 Citrullus colocynthis | reverse complement strand
AAAAAAAAAAAAAAAAAAAAAAAAAAAAAGAAAAAGAAAAAAACAACTTCTTCATAATCCTTTGAATCCTCTACTTTTCCCCTTATTTTTCATTTGAAATTGAAAAACAAACAAAACCAAGTCCTTCACAGCCATTTATGTCCGATTTGTCAACAGCTACTTTGTTTTTTACAATTTTGGAAAACAAACGAAACCTAAGGCTCCATGTTTGGGTCTGCTAGAGTCATCTAAATGTCGAGAATCATTAGAACAACAGATTAACTGTGATCATAGAACGATAAGCAATGAATATCGACCATACAAGATGAAGACGAAGAAGGGAAGGGAGAAGAGAGAGAAACAGGTAAATAGAGGGAAAAAAACCATATATAATTAATAAAAATTAGCCAACTCAATATGCATGTCATTTGTCCGTTAGTCAACACTAGTCAAATTAATCTAAGACTAAATAGACAGTAGGAACCCAATTGATACAAACCTCAAACGGCATCGACAAAAAATGAATTTTACCCAAATACATATATACATTAAGGCACAAATGTTTATAATCTTGAAGCATTCAACCTAATTTTTTTTCTTTAATAGGACGTTAAATATAAAATGATAAATAAAGCCAGTTCACAAAACAAAATACTGATGCCAAATCACCACTTATTTATTCAATTTCATAGGACCATTATATTGGATTTCGATTGAAAATTTTGATATCTATGGGAAAACTAGAACTTCTAGAACATTAGTTGGAGAAAAAATAGTACATAGGAACTAAATTATTATATATATAACAGAAACAAATATATATATATATATATATGAGATTTTATTCTTTTACAAATAATTAATAATGGCGCATAGACATTTTCCCTGACGTAATGGTTATGGCAGAAATTGATTGTGGAGAAGCTTATTTCTTCAACAAGTACATTCCATCTCTGAGTTCTAATTTCTCTTCAGAAACAAGTCCAGATAAAAAGCTTTGTAGCTGTTGGATTGACTTGTCATAAGAAGGATCTGCTACACAAAACATCTGCACAAATATTTTAGCTTTGTTAGCCTTCTACATTCTTCACATCCAATTATGCATATTATGTGTTACAACAATTCTTACCTTGAGAGTATTATGAATTCGATCCAAAGCCATACTTCCAAAATTTGTGAGCATCCCCAAGATGAATTTCTATTAAGAAAGGGACCAAACAAAAAGAAGAAAAGAAGAGCATTTGTTAACAGACACCATTAGAAAGGAGCTACCCAAAGCAAATGGGCCAATATTTGGTACAATGTGGTATTGGATTACTTACCTCATAGACGGTCATTTCTTTACGTATTTGGTCCTCAACAGAGGCAACAGATCCCTCTCCCTCATCCTCACCAACCATGAGGTCCTCGTTATTGCCGTTATTTGAAACATTTTTACTTGTGTCAATCATGCTTTCTACGAGGACGTATACATGGTCAGTGGAATCTGCAGCGCGGGACTCTGTGAGAATTCCCTTCACAGTGAAAACAGCATATGACAAAATTAGTTTGATGTTCCACCATGGTTTTCCCTTTTCAGCCCCTCTAAGTGCTCTTTGTTTGGAAGTAAAGGAATAATGTTTTAGTATAACATTTCCATGACCTGGAGAGCTGTTGGTTCTTTGTTCTTATACTAAAAACTTGAAGACAAATGGTATTTTTCCTAAGAAAAAACTATGAAGGCTTTGTTTGAAAAGTAACAGAGCATTCAACGAGTAGGATAGGAATTTGTAACTTTTATTTTATTTTGTTTTTGTTTTGTTTTTATAGGTTCCTATCAGATTTCTGTAAACAGTGGCTTCAGCCCCTTGATATTAGGGCTGGATTTTTGTACGCTCCATTAGTTTACGGAGTGGCTTATTTTTTAAGTAACTTCTGATTTCTTGGTATTTTCCTTTATTTAACTTTTCGTCAATAAGTGAAAAGGCATTTAATGTAGCAAAGAATCTCAAAGCACCTTATTAACCCAGAAGTTAATCCGCCGAGAAAGGACATCTCCTGGCAAACCAATGGCAGCTGCAAGATCCTTAGCACTCCAACTGTTAAAAAGTTCATACTAAGCCACATGTAGTGTAGACTATAGAGTAATACACTAAGCATAACAAGTTGAGCTAAGTTTAAAGATTTCTACCTTTTTTTATGCTGAAATTGCATTATAATCACTGCATGTACAGGAGCTACAGTGAACTGCAATTCTCTATCTTCAAATTGCAACTCCAACTATAACAGATGAACCATAAGAGCATTTAAGGTGAAAAGAAAAGAATTGTCCCGAGTTTCAACTTCGAGCACAGAGACAGTTTGCACATTCATATTAATAGTAGACGTTGATGTCTATTAACTGACCTTTACTGTACCAAGATTTTTCTTCCACTGTAGCTTACGAGGTGTCTTGATTTCATTAAACCTCTGAGCATAATCTGTAAGCAGATGATCCACTGATGCAGGTAGGTTTATGTGTTCATCCTAAAATTTTCCGTGGTTAGAAGATTTACAAAAGAAACTAAAGCATATAAGCTCTATTTCCAAGAACAAGTGCTGACAAATAAAAAAACATGCTGAAGTATACGGAGCATCGTACAGTATATATACACACATATATATGAGATGCTTCATTCCAATGGACAACTTTCATTGCTAAGACAACTAATGCATCACCATTCAATATTTGGCAAAGAAGTGTGAAAGTGCTGCATAAATACCACCACATTTTTTACAGGAAAATATTTCCTCACCTGAATTGGAGGCCAGAAATTTGAAGATATGATAGTCGCATCAAGGTTATTCATTGAAATCATGCTCTCTTTGAGATCAACAGCTAGATGAACATACATCAAAAAGGTTTTAGTAAGCACTCTCAGAGTTTAACATGATACTTCAGGTAGAGTAGCAAGAGTGCTAAAATAATATGATGAGCTCAAGTGTGACGTAAGAAACAGGGCTCAAGAGATTTTGAGCTCTCAGGTAGGGAAAATTGGTTTTGTAAGAGAGGACATCTCTATATTCAGTTACACTGGGCAAATGGGCAGGAAGGAGGGAAAAAGAGATTGAAATAGTCAGTTAATCTTCTGGACTATTTAGAAGAATCCTTCATTGCTTTCCTCACTTCACAGCAATAATATCATGTTTCTTCTACTTAATTAGATAGTTCATATCTCATAGTCATAGTCAATGTTTTATCAACCATAAGAAGACGATACTTTTACAACTACGATTTCAAACATCAATCTACCTTAATTAAGGAAAGATGGGAAGTAAACCTAATCATTATTTCAAACAAAGTTTAGGGGTGTAAGACAATCAAAGTTTTAGTTTTTTCCATTTTAAAACCCTATTGTTTCAGTTGATTTCAATTTATTGGTGGTAAGCTGAATTTAAAAATTGAGCTATCTGAAGTTTCTATTATACACTCAGCAGGCCGGCTACTCATGTCATTGTTCAGCTCAGCCCAAACCAGTGGAACACCCCCTCAATAAGCAGTCCAGACTTTCAACCCACTTAGCCCCAGTCCATGCTCACACTTGATACCCTAGCCTAATTATTTATGTCTCTAGATCAGTCTCTCAAATCTCGGTGTCTCATGCCTCCATCACACTACCTTGCCCCTCATTCCAATCTCCCACACCTTCATAGCACCTTATGTTTTCATCTCTATTCTCTCCTTGTCTTGAAATTTTTATCCCCATCAGCTGCAGCAATAGTTATTTTTTTCTTTGTTCTTTTTTTAATGAAAAAACTTGACTTTCTTTGAGAAAAAATGAAAGAATACACAGGTATACAAAACAAAGTTTACAAAAAGGGAGGCTCCAGTCAAGAGAAATGAGAAATAGTAAATAATTACAGAAGAATCTAGAAACAAAAACCCAAAAAAACAGAGAATCTAATAAGGCATCTGTAGCAATAGTTATCTCTCCCCAAGGCTCTCTCTCGCTAAACTGACTCAAGTACAAGTAGTCAACTTGACCCAAACACTCTACTTATAACAATTTTGTGGACCAATCTCTTAGGTAGAAAGCTTAAATTTTATGAGGAAATGCTGTTTTGGCTATCTTTTAGGAGCTTTTAGAGAAAAATACTAAGATCTTTGTTGATTCATTTGGAGAATACGAAAGTTCTTCTTGAGACCTTATAGAACTTGTATATCTTTCCAAAGTTCTTCTAAACTTTTTATAATTGTAAGTCCTTGCTGCTAAATCAATTCTCTTCATTTCCTCGCTGAGGGAAGCTTGAAAGCTCATTTTTCTCCCCCAACAAGTTGCAAACGTCTAATATCAATCTCAGCTCCCAACCCCATGTAACCATACTCTCCCTCTCAGGTTACAAGTAATTATTAATCAAATAAATTTCCTACTAGAGGCTGGAGTACCTAAAATGCCAATTTACCCAACCCAACAGCTCAAAGTCTCTCTCTTCTTCTGTTTCTTACAACATAGCTAAGGTAAGATAAGCAGATGGGAGTCATTTACAAAAACTACAGGTTTTTTCTTCAACATACCTGTTTGAGATGGCAGGTTTATAGTTGCTTTAATATTAGAGTTAGTCCTCTTGGAATCAATTAGATCATTGAGCATAATTTCACACTTCTGCATGCTACTTTCTCCAAAATGAATCTGAAAATGACAAAGGTATAATAAGACAAACAATTTGAACACATGAAAACACAGAAAAATTCCCTATTTCTTATTCTGGTGGTATGCTAGTGTTGGTTTAGAAGGGTGAAAAACGCACACCTTAAGTAGTTCTAACGTTCGTATCTCCGAGTCAATGTCATAATCAGACTTATTTAGAAGTTTTTCTGCCAGCATGACACGATACTCATTAACTAGTTGGTCTTTTGAACCGATTATGCTAACTAGCATCCCTAGTATGTCAACCTTCCTTCTAGTCCTCCCACCCTTCAATGGATCAGCTTCTACAGGATCAGGCTCCCATCTGAAAGGCAGAAACCATTACTCCATTTAAAATGATAACAATGAAGAATGATTACTATCAGCATCAGCTAAGGGTGAACTCTACAAATGTTTCATACTGCAACACCCTACATATACACATACCTTGAAGCATTAATCCAGGCTTGCTTGTCATCAGCGTGAAAATCATCATCTAGACCTACATTTTCTTGACCTTCTTCATCTCTATTTAATTCTTCAAGAAGGCTATCACCAGTATTTCCGGATACATTTGAATTTCCACCAGTCCCATCAGTAAGCATCGTCACAATACATTTGATGGTATCTTTTCTTCCCCTTAAGTATTCCCTTATTGGCTCACCCACTGCTTCAAGAAAAACACCCGCTGAGTCAATTGTGCGGAGTGCTTTGATAGTGGAAACATATTGATGCAATATATCATTCGTTGATGCTCCGGCAGTAAGTAGGCGATATCGTAGTGCCGAGATGAAAGATTCAACAAGCTTAGAATGTTGCCCAGTGTATTCAAGACACTGTTTTAAGTCTTCAATTGCTGGAGAACTGAAATTAAGTTTACAAATTGAATTATAAAAAACACTAATAGGAATAAGTTCTCTTGTTTTAAAATAGTAACAAATATTTCATTGATATAATGAAAAGAGACTAATTCTCCAATATACAAAACCTCCAATTATAAGACAAATATAAGAAACAAACTCAACTTTTTTTTTTTTATATATATTCATGAGCGTCCAGTCCAGCTTACGTGCACCTCGACTAATCTCAAGAGACAAACTCAATTGATGAAGAATACATATTAAAAAGACGAAAACCTTTAACTTAGAAGCACAAAAATCTTAGAGAGAGCCCCATAAGAATCTAAGAGACAAACCGAACCAAAACAAAGAAACATTAAACCAAAAAACTGGCAGGATTGCATGGCAAAAGACAAAAAAACTCAGGAGAGAACATAAAAAAAAGAACTTTATGAGAGGGAAACGAGACCAATGGGACTTTAAGAATCTCTAACAAAAAAAAACCTCAAACAATCCATAAAAGTACTATTAGTTGTAAACGAATATGTTGGAATTTCTATATTTATGTATAAATATTAATTGTCAAATATTTTCCTTTATTCTCTTTATTCTCTTTATTCTTTTTCATATTTGTAAGAGGTCTTTCTCCTCTATAAGAAGACCTAAATTGTATATATTCAAGAAGAAAAAACTAATTTTGTTCCCTCAAATCCAAGAAGGTATAAGAGCAAGTTACGATTCTGAGACCTGTGGGTTATGGTCTCCTAGAATGTTAGATGATATAATATGAAATTTACCTTCACCCATTAGCTTAAACTTTTGGGTCAACCAGTGATTTGCGATGGTATCCAAATAGGTGGTCCAAGAAGCCTTGTGTTCAAACTCCTACAATGTTATTTCCTCCCCAATTAATATTGATTTCCACTTGTTGGGTTAGATGATATATTATTAAATTTAGCTTTACCCATCAGCTTAAGTTTTTGGGTCAATCAATGAGTTAAGAGAACAAGGTGAACACCATTAAGCTGTAACTCCTAGAGAACTAGAAAGGATTGCCCGTAGTTGAAGACCACAAACCTTAGCCGAAGAAGCAAATTTATTAGGAATCAAAGGAGAAGACATTGGTGAAGTTGCATCAAAAGGGTCTAAACTAAGTGAACCATGTCTTCACTTGCAACAATATGATTATAGGCTTCTGCAAATACATCCTTTGATAGTAACTTTTTTGCATTGGTTCCTCCATAGGCACTTCTACTTCATTGCTCACACCATCGATTCCTCACCATCATTGAAAGAAGATAAAGCTTCTTTGGGAGAAGGGGGTTGGATAGCCCTTTAATAAATTGAACATCTGATCCAGGAAAAGAGATGATAAATTGCTTAAAGAACTTGTCAAGTCCGAACACCGATGTTGTTTATAAACGACGGATGAAGAAATCAAAACATGAGTACAAAACTCTTCTAAAGTATCAGAATTTCTTTCTTCACCATCAAGAACAGTGAGAACTTATTTCTTTCGAGAATAATTCAGAAGGAAGGCTATCATAAACCTTGGCTTCACCCTGTTAGAACTCATTGTAGGCTGAAGAGATGATGAATTCTTAACTTTTTTCTGGAGGTTGATAGACACCCAACCATGAGAGTATATACTCGGAGGAATAAGAAGGAAAAGAAAGGTATTTCAATCTTTTGGCATATACATTTCGTGGCTCTTTTGAGCATTGGAGAGAAGGGGGGAGACCTCAAACTCCCTCGGTTTGCCTAAATAGTGCATATATAAGTTCGGGTACTATCAGAGACTCTTCTTGTGGAGAAAAATCATCAACCGGAAGAAAACTATTTGCATATAAATACAAAGGTCTGATTGGTGTGATCCAAAACTGAGCTTTTGAAAGAAAAAAATTATGGATAAATCCAAAATGTTTTCTAATATAAAACTAAAAAAATAATAATAAATAGATGATTATAAGATATTGAAACTTCTTTTAGAATGTATTAATGTTAAAAGCACATACAATAGATTGGTGAGACTACTTTCACTTTTGGTTTTGATCACTTGCAACATAGAAAAAGTTCCTAAGCCTACGAGTACTTTGACTTGAAATAATGTGATGTTTACCAAAATGATTAGAGAAATTAAATCAGAGTGAAGAGATTTCAAAAGAAGATCACAAGTCAGCTGCAGAAATGTAAGTGAAAGTGTGCATACTTACAAGACTACTATCCAAAACTGTTCAGATTGTGGGTTGGACTAGTAAGCTGTCAAATTAGAAATTTCTTTGACCATTCGAACTAGGAGCATGAGGCATGACTATTGTCTTGGTCATGTCACGTTCTTGTTTAAGCCAAAGAACCCTGAACCACATAGCCTCAATGATATGAAAGCATATTGCTAGATCAAGTTGGTCAGAATTGGCAACATCCAAGCAGAGGCGTGTCTTAGCTTGTTCTATAACCCAAGTAACATGTCTTCTTACATTCAGTTGAACACCAACATAAATTGGTCGTGCCAAGTGGTTGGGATGCTCTGGGCACATACATGCAGCCCTTGAATTGAAATTTTTTGGAGATTTCAGTAAAGCTAAATTTATCTTTTGGTCCAGTCCGTGATGCATATACATTTTTAAGTTTCATCCCTAATGTTTTTAAAGTATCAATGTTCTCCCTGTGCCGTTGAAATTGAGTAACAAAATCATAACATAGCTTTTAATATTATTTTATAGGGTAATTACACTTTTGGTCTCTAAAATTTCGGCAACAATTGATACTATCCTTAGGTTTCAAAATCATGGAATATTATCCCTAGTTTAAGAAATCATTCCATTTGGTCCCTGGATTAATGACTCTGTAAATAACTAACTACATTGCTCACATGACATTTTTATAATAAAAAATGGTGATGACATATTTTTATGAAAAACAGAAAACAAAATGGAACTCTTTCTCCTTCCATTCCCTTTTCTCCTACCTCTCCCTCCTTCAATTCCTTCTTTGGTGAAGTTCACAGCCGCCTCATCCCTGCTGCCGCCACACAAATGGTGATGTGGAACAATGAGGAACCCAAATTTGGAATGGGCAAGGAATGATTGTTCCTTGCATTCCAGATATGGGCAGGGCTTCCAACGATGGTGATGGTGAGCAACCAGCAACCGCGATGGTGAGAGATGGGAGTGGGTGGTCACCAAAAGAGAGACTGAAGGAGGGAGAGGTAGGGAAGAGGGGAGGGGTTAAATGAGGGAGAGGAAGGAGAAAGTTCTGTTTTCTTCTCCTTTTGTCATAAAAGTACGACAACACCATTTTCTATTTTAAAATGTCATATCATCTGGTTTGAAAACAACCATTTAGCATCTCCATTAGCTATCTAACAGAAACCTTAATTCAAAGACCAATTTGAATAATTTCATAAATCTAGGGGATAAGATTGCATGATTTTGAAACCTAGAGATGGAATTGACCTATTGACTAAACCTTAGGAACCAAAAGTATAATATACCTAATTTTACACGTTGCTACGAGTCAGCATTAAAATGCTCATATTAGGACTCAAGATGGCTAATAAAAAAGTTTCTAATTTACTGTGATTACCATCCCATTTGATATGAGAAATTAGACAACCAGTCAATCACAAAAATATCCAATCAAAGGGAAAGTAAGCAAGAGAACAAAATTGAAATAGAGATGTCATTACCTGTCGGGATAGTCCACTATTATCTCAAAAAGTTTAGCAATCCTCAAGTCTTGCAAAGTTTCATATGCAAAATACTCCAGTCGAGATTGCCACCTAATAAGTCCTTCAGGACTATCAACTCCAGAGATGAATGAGGATGCACGGGGAGCCAACAATGATTTTAGACTATGCAAATGACTGTGGTTACCAGCAAAATTTCCAAGATAAGCAAGAAGGGAATGCAAAAAATGGAGTGGCACAGCCTGAGTAGCATACAAATCCAAAATAAACAACCATTCATCAGGGATGCAGCTTTAAAAGCTTATCAACTGAAGAAAAAAATGGACCATTGTATGAGAATCAAGCAAGGGATGTCAAAATAGAGAAACAATTTACAAACGTAAATAGCTAGTCGTATTGTTGTGATTGTTAAATGGAAAAGTGAAGCATCTCTCACTAATTTGACTGGTTCAATTCAATACGACAGAAGGACTAAACAAAATGTAAAGGGAAAAAGAAAAAGAAGAAAAGGGAATATACAAGGAATACTCAACACTCCAACAATAAAGAAAGGAAAAGAAACCACCAAAAAACTTTCAATAAAGACTAATCAGAAATGGGCCTTGATGGGTTGTATATGGTGATTAACTCCAACTTAGAATCTTGATCTTCAAATTTAGAACTTGTACCAGCTTTGTCCAATTGGGAGAAATTTGCTTTAATTGGGATAAATGTGGATGATTCCAAGCTTCTTCATTATTTTTTTTTTTAATATATGAGTGTCCAGACCAACTTACGCGTACCTCGACTAATCTCACGGGACAACCCGCTTAACCCTACAATGTTCGGGTGTCAAGGAAACTTGTAGGATATTAAATCCTTAGGTAGGTGGCTACCATGGATTGAACCCCATGACCTCTTAACCATTTATTGAGACTATGTCTCCTTTTTTACCACTAGGCCAACCCATAATGGTTTCCAAGCTTCTCCATTATTCTTCAAGGCTTTAACTGCAAGGTGGGAACTTTGCCTTTTCTTTATCCTAGATTACCATTTGTTGGTAATCTCAAACGTGTTACTTTTTTGGCAGCCTTTAACTGACAAATTCTAGAAGAAAATTGAATGCTGGAAAAGATTTACCCTTTGAAGAGACGGTCACTTGGCTTTGTGGAACTCGGTTTTGGCTAATATTCTTACTTACTACATGTCAATTTTTCTAATGCCTTCTTCTATTAGTATGGAGCTTGAACGTTTGATGCAGAATTTCTTTTGGGAAGGAAGGATGACAGCAAGATCAATCATTTGGTTGGATGGGATTTTGTGTCAAAAGCTAAATCTCATGGAGGGCTTGGTATTGGGGCTTTTCATCTTAGAAACCAAGCCTTTCTCGCCAAATGGGGATGGAGGTTTTTAAAAGAACCCAATGCACTTTGGAGGCAGGTTGTTCTTAGCATTCATGGTTCCAATCCAATGAGTTTGTTTGGCATAGACAAAGCAATGGGTTGTCTAGTTTTCAGAGGCCTTGGGTTAGCATTTCCAAAGCTTGGAAAAAGGTGGAAAGTCTTACTATTTTTAAAGTTGGAAATGGTACTCGTGTCTCTTTTTGGAAGGATCCTTGGTTTTGTGGTGCTACTCTTAAGAATCACTTCCCTAGATTATTTGTCATAGCCGTTAATGTAATCGGGGCAGTTTCTTCTTATTGGGATGTCTCAAACATCTTTTTGGAATATCATTTTTGAGAGCCTCTTGAAGGACGAAGAGGTGGTTGAGTTTCATGTGATTCTGAGTAGAATAATATTTTCTCATGTACTTCAAAGACTCACAATCATTGAGAGGACGACAAAAGCCCAAAGAAATTGAGGGAGATGGCTAGAAGGAAATCAATACAACACGCTCGAGTGAAACCTCTTCACAAAGAAGTCATACATTTGCTGGAACAACTTAAACCATCATGGATTGGCCTAGTAGTAAAAAAAAAAAAAAAGAGATATAGTCTCAATAAATGGCTAAGAGGTCATGGGTTCAATTCATGATAGACACCTACCTAAGAATTAATATCTTACAAGTTTTCTTGACACCCAAATGTTGTAGAGTCAAGCAGGTTGTCATATTTAAAAATAAATAAAAACAATTTTACAAAGAGACCTAAAAAAAGTCATAAGTCTCATCCCTGACCCCAACACAACACTTAACGAACAAGGAAAACAAGAGAAGTCAAAAGCAATCAATAGCGGTGGGCCTTTCAACCCACTATTTTTGCATCCACTCGAAGGGTATGGTCCAACCATAATGATCCTACACCACAAAGCATTAGATTCTCTAGAGAACCACTACGACCATTTTGCCAGCAAAGCCTCATTTTGTAATATCAAGTTACAATGCCTAAACCTCCAACCTCCACTAGCTTGAACAATTTCCCATCTCACCAAGCGTGAACTCCCCACCCTCTTCGATTCCTTCATATTTCCATCATCAATAAGTACAACGGTATGTGAATTTACAAGATTTGGTCAATAAAATTTCCCTCAGTGCCACATCCTTGTTCTTAAATTTCAAAATAAATTTCAAGATAAACATGCAAAACATGACTCTAATTAAACAGACTCGTTTACGTGACAGCCCAAAACAAAAACATCAATGAATAGATAAACCATTGAGCAACCATCATGAGTTAAGTTCACGCTAGCACACAAATCAGGAATATCTTACCTTTATCCACTCTTTAATAGGTTCCAAAACAGAGCTCCTGTAATTATCGCCAGCAAGAGAATCAACCTTTGCCTGCCATAGAAATAGGAAAGCTAGAATGAAACCCAGTTAAATTTTAAGTATGAAGAAGACTCCTATAACATAGGTGCCATATACAAAAAGAATAAAGACATGATATGAATTATAGAGAGAAAGAGAAGGATTCCATGAGTGAGAATATGGCAGAAGCACGTTCACCTTTAGGAGTGAGAATATGGCAGAAGCGTAGGCATCTTCAGCCAAAGATGTAAACCCAAGACTCCTAAGATCAAGAACAACCTTCCCAATGTTCTTCACTAATTTATGGATATTAGAGAACTTCTCCAACTGATAGCATTCGATAAAATCCTTTTGACCACTTTTGCTGGAGATTCTACCTTTTCCATCTAGCTCCATCTCATCTTTGCATTGAGACTTATAATCTTCGTCTAGTTCTCCGGCCATGATAGCACTCAACTCTTCCAGCTTTCCCTTAAAATACCAGTGGAGCAAATCTAAAAACATTCAACTGTAAATTAAAGAACATACAATATAATTACAAAAGTTCAACGAAGTTAAGAAATTTTAAAATAAAAAGACCATGTCCCAGTTTGAAGGGCAGAAGCAGTTGAAGATACAGGAGTCAAGTGTTACGCATACAAGCAAGGAAACAGTGGATACAGTTATGAAAAATAAAGAGATTTTTCCGTTCCAACATCATAGAAATCTTTCAGAGCTCGAGTGAAATATGAGAGATACACAGATAGTTATCAAATGTTAGACACAAAAGTTTGACATAATCATCTTACAAGCAAGCATGAGGTAAAAGTCATCTTAAAGGAAACAAGAACTTTTCTTTGGTCATAGAAGAGTTACAATGAAGAAAATAAGAACCATGTTAAAAGTATGAGTATTACAACAACGAACCCCCATTAAATTTATATATATTGATATATATACACACATGGATACACACTAAGGTTAAATTACAATTTTAGCCCTTACACTTTCAAATTTGTGTTAAATTGGTCTCTAAACTTCAAAAGGTATCTAATAATCCACTTTTAGCTAAAAAAACCAAGTCTATTATGGATTAATGCGGTCAAAGCTCTTTTTCCCAAGTTGTAGTTGAAAAGAAATCAAGGAATCTACGAAGGAAAGAACCTTTCTTGGGATGACCGATTTGAATCTGCATGTTTACAAGCCTTATCTTGGTGTTCCCTCTCCAAATACATTGCTGATTTTTCTTCATATGATATTTGTCTTAATTGAAATGTCTTTATATTTTTCTTGTAATTTTTCTGTTTTTATTTTTGTTCACTCCCTCGTGGAGTTTATATCTTATGAGCATTAGTCTCTTTTCATTTCTTCACTGAAAAGTTTCAATTCATATTCAAAAAAGAAGGTGGTTAAACAATTTTGTGTGTCCTAGTTGGTGTGGTGCGTAGATTGAATGAAGAAATCAGGGCCACTTGTTCTTTAATGTTCTTGGGATTATTCCTTATGGACAATATTGAGGAATTGTTTTGAATTAGTTGGTGCTTCCTAAAAGAAACGATGAGGCTCTTTACCAACTTACTTTTGGATTTCCCTTCAAGGGTAAAGGTCATATTGTAGTTTAATGCTATTTTGGTGAAATTGTGAAAACGTTGGCTTGAGAGGAACTAGAGGGTCTTCAAAGAGAAAACAACTAGCATTGATGAGATGTGGGAGTTCATTAAGCTCTTTGCCTCCATCTGGTGTTCTCTCTCCAACTTTTTGGCAACTATGCCCTTGTGCGTAACTTGGCTAACTGGGAATTTTTTCTGTAAAGCTTAAGCCTTTCGGGGAAATCTCATCTCCCGCTTGGTATGATCTTCTTGCTATGAATAGATATTCTTGTTTCTTATCAAAGAAAAAAACTAAAATATAATAAAAATCTCTAAAGAAAAATACATTAGCAATATATACAACTTGAGGTTCCTCTTACAAGCTAGGCAATACATCTTGAAGAATCTATCAACTAAAAGTAAAACCAATTCGTGCCCCCACTGAGCTTTCGACAATCCAGGGATAAGTATGCTAAATGGATAAAAACTTTTTATTTTTTCTCCTAAATGTTTATTTCAGCCTCGTAGGAAAAGTAGTAATGAGCTATACTATCAATTCCTGGTGCATTGGTATTAAATGCATAGGTGAACTTTTCCATTTTTTAGAATATGGAAAATTCATAATAGTCTTCTAATCATTTCAGGAGGTGTATAGACTCAAAGCTTTAATGTGTTGTTGTGAAGGCCAAAAGATCCAAAGTTTTTCTTCTTATATACAGAAACAATAACTTTCATTGAGACAAAAACGAAAGAATATAAGGGGGCAAAAAAAAAAAAGGAAAAAAGAAAGAAAACCCACCAAAAAGGAAGAAATATCTCTAAAAAAGGACTCCATCTATACAAAATAAAGATCCCAAGAAATATAAACTCAAATAAGGAATTTGAACCATTGGCAATCGAAAAATTGTTTACCAAGTGTGAAAGATAAAAGAATGGTGTATGTAATGAGTAAGATCAACTAGTGAACTTTAGGTACCAGGAAAATGGCGAGGAAGAGTAGCCATAAGAACTGAGGAAACAAGTAGTTGATACTTTGCAAAGAGACGAACAACTTCAGTTTCAGCGTCATATTGACGTCCTTTCTCCATTAGATCATATCTGTATGACTGTAAAGCATGAACCAGTATTGACAACAACTCCTCCTGACATTTCTTTTTCGAGGAGATCTCTTCTAAAGCTTTACAAAGCACTTCTCGAACTTCCTCTTCCGAATGCTGTGTTTAAAATTGTTAATTGATACAAACTAATTCATGAAAATAGCTGGTTCTTCAACTAAGCACTGAGCCATTATTTATCCACAAACTAAAAAGTAACACAAGTTCGAACAAGTGGTTCATGGGTGGGAGAACATACAGGTGGGTTGCAGGTGTTTAGAACTGCAATGTTCTCGTAGGCCTCAAAATGCTTCCAAAATTCCAAAGCACCATTTGTCTCGAAATTTTCCTGAGACCCAAAACATCAAATGTTGCTAAGATAAATGTCATAAACTGCGTGCGCTCAATGGTTAAGTAGAAGAAAGAAAGGCATTGTGAAACAAGTAAAAGACCTGTAGTGATCGAAGGAAGTGATTGAGGAGAAGAGATTCAAGGCCGTGGTTGCAGAGGGATTGTACATGAGCAACGAATTCCGATCGCAATGATAGAGATGCAGTGCCATTGAGAAGCGCCTGGGTAGCAGCAGAGAAATGGGCATAAGTATTGATAATTTCTTGAACTTCATCGTCGCTGAGGGAATCGAGAACCCCTAAGTTACAGAAGAAAGAGCTGCACTCCATATCGTTTCGGAGGGATTCTGGGAAGTTGGAAGTGGAACCGAAGACCCTTCACAAGGTTTTTGTTCTCAGTTGAGGGTTTTGGATTTTGCCGCCATTTTCGATGCCAGAGTTGCACGAAAAATTATTGAATGAGCAGGTCACAAATATTTTTTTTTTTTTTTTTTTTTTTTGAAAATTTGTATTTATCAATTTTTTAATTTTTCTTTTATTTATATTTTTTTTTTTTTTTTTTTTAGACAATTTTTTTTTTTTTTTTTTTTTTTGAAAATTTGTATTTATCAATTTTTTAATTTTTCTTTTATTTATATTTTTTTTTTTTTTTTTTTTAGACAATTTTTTTTTTTTTTTTTTTTTTTGAAAATTTGTATTTATCAATTTTTTAATTTTTCTTTTATTTATATTTTTTTTTTTTTTTTTTTTAGACAATTTTTTTTTTTTTTTTTTTTTTTGAAATATCGTAGTTCACAAATTCTTAACACTACCTCAACGTATACATTTTTTTATTATTTCTTAGGACAAGTTTTGATTTTTTTTTTTTACTTTTCAAATATAAAAAAATAATCAAAATATTTAAAATTATATCAAAATTTCATTGTTCATCTGCGATAGACGGAGATAGACTACTATTTGAACATATAGAGTAGTATCACGATCTATCATAGATAAATTGTGATATTTTGTTATTATTTGTAAATATTTTTTTACAATGTTGTCATTTGAAATAATTTTTCTTTTTTCTTTTAATTTGGTCAAATAATCAGTCAGAAATTATGAAAAATAAGCTGAAGAAGTTATAAGAAAATAAATATAATTTTATAAAATCAAATAGTTATTAAACGAAATTGATAAATAAATTACAGTCCCATATTTGAGTTTGGAAATTTTTCTTACTCTTGCAACAACTTGGTTGTACTTTATGACTAATGTCTTGAAAAGCTTAATACCAATTGTTAATAACATAATCATAAAGCTAAACCACTATACCATTTGATCATTTGTTTAAATTATGTACCCTGATCTAAAAGTTTCAATTTAGCTCAAAATGTTGCATCAAATTTCAATTTCCCATCATCTTGACATGATATTTAGTTAGTTATAGAAATTTATGGAAGAAATTAAACCAACCAAGCAATGGGAGTTTCTAATTCTTAACTAGATTGGCAAAAGTCGATGGCAAAAATCGAGGTCACGTTTACTCTAGAGTAAGCCCCATTTGATTACCTTTGATTTTGTGTATGTTGTGAATGAAATTTGTACTGGCACATGAAGCCCACTTCAAAATCTATAATAAAAAACACAAATTGACGAACAAAAAGTAACGATGTCGATAATAGTAAATGTGACAAAATTGCAATAAAAAACATTTGAATTACATTTGCAATTCAAGCTTATTACAATTAATCCATCAATGAAATTTCATTACGATTACACCAATTTTAGTTAGGTTTGGTAAACGTGGGCTTATGTAAAAAATTCAATGAATTCCAACACGTTTTTGTCGACGTTTTATGTTCAAAAAGACATTTCTGGACTTTTTATTACAAACACATGAACTAATATAAAAATGGAAGGGTCTACAACAATAATATTGTACAACAATTTTCCTTACGCGGGGTAAGGAATGTGTCAGTGGTGACTAAAAAAATTGAAATGCAATAATTTTCCTTACAGATTAGACGTACATTGGATTAAGCTTAGTATGGTTTCTGCCTGCGGCCATAGGAGTGTGGTGCTGAAGAAGGTGGTCTCCCGTTTCCTCTTCTATCAAGTGCCGAATACTTATTTCCATAATGGTGATGCGGGCCACCATGGTTGGCCGGTGGAGGAGGCCGCCACACACCACCATGATGTTGCTGACTACTCCCTGGAGCAGTAGCAGGCATTTGGTTGTAATTGTAACCACTTTGATAAGTTGGAGGGTGGTGGGAAGTAGGTCTATTATGAGGATACGGAGGAGGCACATCGCTGTGGCCTCGCCACGACGTTGATGCCGACGGGTAGTAAGCTTCAGGATTCTCATTGTAATGTTGATTGTGTGTTCTATTATTGTATTGTTGGGAATGAGGTCTCATGTCGCGGTGGTGGCCTGGGAGTGGTGGCTGACGGTACCCGTGATCTTGGTGGCTGCGCATTGTGTTGTGATGACCTTGGGAGTAGTTCGGTCTGGCACCCGGTGGCACCCGGTAGTCTACTGCTTGATCTCGTGACCTATAATCTATATGCGGAGGTGGAGGAGGTTGGCCGGGGATGTAGGGTTGTGCCATATGGGAGAGCGGTGGTGCCTGCCAATTGTTGTGACCCTTACGATCTCCCCCCCGAACATGCAAGCTGTTAACTACAAGTCTATGTGCTGCATCCCCTAGTTGTCGACCCGAAATCGCTCCAGGAGGACTTGGCCTGGAAAAAGACACAGAATATGAACACTCACCAAAACAAACATTGTTTCGGACACAGAATACAACTTCCAGTTTCTGTACTGTATATCGTATCCTACCTTGCATTCTCATTGTATCTTCCATTGTCTTGATGATGATGATGCCTCCTCCCAGAATCTTCATGCCATAAAACAGGTTCAGGTTTCATGTCACCCAAGCTCACAATCTGTTCAAGACAATTTCATGTGAATTAAACAACAGGAAGATACTGGGTGTCGTGTTTCAACATCGGCAAAAGCTAAAAGAATAAAGTACCTTCGGAGGAAAGTTCACCCCAGCAGGCGGTTGGGTGATATGCTTGTGTGCGTCTGGAAGTCGATAAATAGCACATCTAGATTTGACAAAAAGAAAAAATGGCATCGTGATCAATATTTTTGTTTCATGAATGCCGAATTAGAATATAGTGGTGCTCAAGACTCTTACATGACTTGGTTGTCTATAATATCCTCCAAGCCCTCAACTGGAGACCTGAATATAGGAGGGCAGAGCTCTCCCAAACATGGAGAGAGATAACCATTCATTCCTTCACTGCAGTTAACCCTAAATCAAATCAGAATTAAGTTTTAAATAGAACATAACAACTTCTACCGAGAACTTCAATGTCAACAAAGTTTGGAGAGTCCAGAAAACATTTAAAAAATAGCCAATGCAAAGCATCAAAATTAACCATACAATAAGCCAACATATTATAGTAACCACTCAGCTATCATATCTAAGCTTATCATATTTGATGAACTTGCAAATACAGGACGATGTGATTATGCCCATCATGATTGTACAAATATGCTCACAAACAAAAGATTTTTACATGACACAAACCTATGTTCAGGGTTTATTTTTTCCTTGACCTCAGTACGATCTCTTTCTGCCAACTGCTTACAGCGGTTGTCGAGCGAGTATATACTAACAGAAAGAGGGTGAGAAGATGTAACAAAAAGCATGTCAAACATCACACTATTTCTTCGTGCTTCTTCTTCCTGCAAATATGTAAGAACTTCAATTATTTAGAGAGAAATGAGGATGTGCATCATCTACACCTCATCAAGGAGGAAAATACAATAAAGCAAAAAAAGGCAATGCACGTCTGAACCACAAGTTAGTAACACACCGTCAATGTATGCTCGACTTTTTCAACCTCTGCAAGAAGGCGGGCTTCATCAATGAAAGGCAATTTTGCAATCCCCTGCAGAATAGTTGGCATAAGTTATTAAAAGAAGCAATAACGCACAACATAATTAGAGCCCATTCATCAGATTAAAGAATAAAATAACAGGTGAAAGCAACCAACCTGCCAGGAATACCGTTTACCGTTCATATCCACTTCAAAATCTGACACATCAAACCAAAGTTAGAGGGAGACAAAACTTGATAATCATAAAGCAGACATTTTTTAAACAAATGCTTTACCTGTAGGATAGAAATCAATAATAGGCGAGTTTTGATCTGTCATTAATTTCCGATACTGCTCAGGAAGTGCGTGAGCACTGACAAAAGCTCAATGTAAGAACCCTCTGATAAAAGGAAATTCCATTCAAAAGAATAAATAAAAGTAAAATAAAATTCAGAGACCTAGCAGCAGGGAAGACACCCAGTAGCTGATTGAATGGCTTGAACGGAGTGCCTAGATTGAATGATATATTCAGCTCACTGAGACCTTTGAGATCAGAAGCAAATGGTGCATAATGATATGGATAAAACCTGAGGAAGAAAATGACAGAAGTAAACAACAAATGAACATCACAAGAGAAAATAAATAAATACATTACTTAGTCATCAGAGCACTACTCCACCACGGATATGAAAATCTGACACATGGGAGAACTTATGTTGAGAACCATGCATGAGGCTTTCTTAATTTTTTCAAGAATAAGAAAAAGTAAATACATTTACTTAGTCAGCACTACTTCATTACAGATACTTTCAGATTTCCAAAATCAAATAGACTAAGTAAATACTTGTTTAGTTGTTTAGGATCTTTTTCAAAACATTTTTAAGGAAGAATTGGAGAAAAATATGTTCAAAATAAATTACATAAAATATTCGAAATCAAGTTATCTACCTTTGAAAATAAATTTTCATTTTAGAGGACGTCCATTGATCTTAGATAATTTAAGCAATAACATGAAAAATAGAAGATGATAAAAGCGCCAACGAAAGGAGATTAACCTCACCATTGCCAAGAACAAACGCCTTCATAATAATAGTGCATAACCCAACATAGGCCTTCTGTATATCTCAAAACCTGACAGAACAAAATATTAACCTACAATTCCTGCAGACAAAAAGAATTAAAAAACTCGCCAGTAGTTCATGTACATGAACTTACAACATCATTTCGTATGTCATCAAGTTCCTCTGGAGTATTTGCAGAAAACTTTTCATTATAATACCTCTCTCTCCACCCAGGTACGCCCAATTTAATCTGACCACCAACATTCATTCAGTTTATGAGATGAGCTTAACACATTGATTATCGTATGATACAACCACGATTAGACTATTTGCAGTAAAAAAAAATCAAACTCATTCAGCAACAAGGCAGCATGGAAAAAAAATGGAAAACAAAAACAAATCACAATGCAACATAGAACAGAAACATGCATTGTAAAATGGTGGGTACAGCGAGTGAAAGTTCAATTAAAGATGTAAATTAGAAGTCTAAATAGGACACTCGGATATATGCAAAATGCAGACAAGCTGAACAAAAGACATTTTCTTGAAACAAACCTTGTCTTCTTCTGAACTATTAGAGTTGAAAACGTCAGACTTCTCTCGCAGTACCTCCTTAAGCTTTGTCTTCAATTCCTTCTTGTTCTCATGGATCTAGAGGAGAAACAAGAATTAAAAATTTGAAGTAGCATTCCACCCCCTCTTAATAATTAATAGTTTACCCGAAAACTCCATGCCAGCAAGGCTCATACAAATTAAAGATTAGGCATAGAAAATAGTCCCAAAAAAAGGCTAACGGAGGTCATAATAACAATGACCTATCTCCTGAAGCAAGAAAACATACATCCATTTCCAAACTGTTTTCTGCTTCAACGATTGCAGAACCAATAGAAGCCCCAGATGAGAGACGTGCAGCTTTGTTATGCCGAACAGAGGTACCACTACCATGAGATTCCGGTGACTGTTTGTTCTTAATTTTCAGTCCTGATAATCTGGATGTGGCTTTTCCCACTCCTGATTGTTCATATGGTGAAGGACAAGGACCTGAAGCTAGACGAGATTCATGAAAACGAACAACTGCAACTAGGGATGGTTGAACCTGAGGCTCTGCATCATCTCCTCTTCTTGTCTGACCTTTTTCACGCTTTATTCTATCTGCCTGCTTCTGAGGTTATAAACGATAACAGTATGAGAATAGAAAGGATATAACATGGAAATACAATCAATATGAGATGTGAATTGTAATCTACAAATTAACTAAAATTTTGTTAAAAAATGTAACCCAACATGCAACTGACCTAATAACCAACCCAACCTACACATAGAGGTACACAAGGGAGAGAGAGAGAGAGAGAGAGAGAGAAGAAAACAGATATTTTCTTGGTGAGGCACAAAATTAATAAGTAAAAACAAAAAATCTGTAAGTGAAAATTCTATTGCAAAGGCAGTGAAAGTAGAAAAATTGTTGCATAATTCTGACCAAGAAGTGGTATGTTGTACTATCTCCCCCAAAACCACAAAAATTCCCATTTAAAAAATTTCAGTTATTCTCCCAATCTAAAGCAGCCAAAGAAGAGCTCTAGTAGAATTACTCCAATCTTGTTTTTCCTTTAAGCTACCAGCTGAAAATAATCACCAGAAGCACAATATTGATGCCCTCGTCGACACGCCAATCCACTCCAAAGATACTACAGAGATGGTACCAGCAAGCCACGACTAAAATGAAGCCAATAAATAGATGATTTACGGATTCTTCCTTGCACATACAACTCATACAGACATGGGGGACAACAGAGAAATGTGGATTGCCTCTATAGACTTTAAAATGGGACTCACACTTGTAGGCAAGCTACCATAAGAAGAATTTTATTTATATACAGAATCCTGAGTTTCCGCATCTTATTAGTAAAATGCCTCGAGCATGGCACTTATGTGCAAGACGACTTGATTCAAGCTTCTATTTCAAGTTTTAATTGCCAATTTTTAAGGCCTTGTGTAATAACTTTCCTCAAATCTTCAGTAATTACAATCCATTTTTATAAGTCCGCAGAAGCTTTAAGTAAATTTCTTCTTGTCAATGAAATTTTGTTTCTCAATACTCACCTCAACATCCCCTGCCCACCTTTCTCCACAGTTCACAGAGACACAGACACACACACACGTACTCTTATGGAATAAAAACATGAAAGATGAAGGGAGAAATGACATATATAACATGTAAGTGAACTCGTATACATGAAAAAGAAGAGAACCTGATGTAGTCTAGCTCTTTTCTGGAATATTTTATCCTCATAACTTCCAACAGCTTGAATAAAATGTTCAACTCTTTGCAAATTTGGCTGCCATAAAAAGTTATAATAACACATTTTCATGCCTGAGCTCACAGAAGATAATATAGATTATAGCATAAAACTAACTAAAAAAAAACATGATTACCTTGCTTCCATCAGTCAAATACCCACCAAGTGCCCTAAATTCCTTCTTGTACACAGCCAATAGCAAGTTAATTGCGCCCTGGAATTAAAGAACAAAAAGGTAATACCTCCATACTAACTTGCACCTTCAAAAGGAACTTGCATAAATTGCCAATTTAAAGCAATCTAATTTATTAGAATACTTATAATCTATGTGTTGCAAGAAGAAAAGTCATCTAAAGTTCTTAGGATGCATCTGTCGAGATGCAACCACATCAACCAACTCATGGTGTCAAAAAAGATATAACTAATAGCTCATATATCCACCAATAGCTGATTGATGCTTAGGTTTTTTCTTTTTGAAAGGAAACAGAGCTTTTCATTCATGTAATGAAAATAAAGACAAATGCTCTAAAGTACAAAGAAACAATAATGAAAAGATAAAAACAAAAAGAGCAATATAGCATCTAACAGAATGATGCAAAGATAAAGACAAAGTTCAACAAGGATAAATAAATAGAAGCTGCCCAATTTAGAAATATACTTTGTATAGAGAAATTAGCAAAAGATAATCAACCTTAGGTTAAAGGACAGACTAATCAACCTACAATAGAACTTCGGTAAACATAACTTTTGTTTAATGGTATACTCTTATAATTCCCTTTTTGTTCCAAGTTTTGAGCTTATCAATATTTTTAGTTTTGAGGTTATGGATATTTTTTCTTCCTTAGTAGCAACATTCCTCTATACCTAGCTTTTTCATTCTTGATACAGGCTAAGAAGCTCAACGCTCACTTCCCTAAAGAATTTCTTTAACATCTAACTAAGAGCTGACAAGTTAGTTGGTATCTAGAATGCAAAATACTAATAAGCAAATTTAACCCCAAAAAGAAGACAAAACAAAACAGAATAACATGGAATTCAAAAGTCTTGAAATAGAACTCCATTTGGAAGCCAACAAAACCTCATTAACTTATAAATGATAAGTTCAAGTAAGGGCTTTACCTCCCGAATCTCTAATGTCGGCATATGGGGTAAAAAGTCGTTGCCAACAAAAAAACACATGAACACAAAATCATCCACAATACGTTCAATGTCGATTTCAAAGGGAGGATTAGGAATACGCATCTCATGTTCCAAGTACTCTCTAAGTGTCCATATATGGAGAAACTGTATGATAAAAGGACCACACAAAGTGAATAACTGCAATAGAGCATAAACAATTTGTCCTATTATTTCACCGAAGTACAAATAAGTGGAAATCCTACCTGGTAAGGTTTTTTAACTACAACGTCTTCACCTTTCTCATCAAACTCTCCAGCCTTTCTCTTGGCTTTACCCTCACAGTCAGCTGCAAAATGACCCATCTGGCCACATAGAAAACACTTTTCTTGCTGTCCAGGAGTGAACACGATCTGAAGTTCACCAAGAAACAATGGTTGTAATTAGCTCATGAAATAAAATGCACATATATTGAATATTTTAAATAATGAACATGTGTCTTGTCCTCAGAATTGAAAAGGTGGGAAATATCCCAATCCTCCAAAAACTGCAGGAGCATAGCCAACATATGAGGAAAAATACAAACCTCGCGCAGAATTGAAAAATGAACTTCATGGGTAGCCAAAGCTAACATTATCAAATCTGCATCCTGAAATTATAAAATCAAGTGATACACTTTATTCAACAACTATAAACACACACACTCACACACAAAATCAATAGGTATGCGAATTACATAAAATAGGCATGGAGAAAAAAATATACCAAACCATACAGGCAGTGACGAGTATTGGGATCAAAACCAGGAAGATTTCTCTGAAGACGAATGTAGGACATTATTTTGTGTTCCCCTTCACCAGGAACATTGGCATCGGAGAGAATAACCTTCACAATTTAGAAGTACTGGGAATCAGGACAGAAAAGGGTAAAACTGATTTTGCTATTCAGTAAAACTAGAGTTTTCTGAATACAACGGTCGTGTAAAAGTACCTTGATATTTTTCCAACCAGGGTCATTGTTTAGCCTAAGATGAACATAGTACTGCAAAGCAATGGACAGAACTGCCATAAAATCAGTTCCAGGAGTAATCACATTGGAATCAAAAGTTTGTGACTCCTGCTTTGGAGGAAGCTTCCGCCCCTCCCTCTCAAACTCTTCTCTTAACCGTGCCTCTTCAGTGGCCTAAAAGAGAAAAAAAATATAGCTTATTAAATTTCGTACCAGAGATTGTCCTCTCTGTACATAAGCGCTCACATAAAGCTGAATAGTACACATAAAGTTGATACAGTTGCCCTTACACTATGCATCATGACCATACTAACGCAAGAAAAGATATAATAAAAAGCAATACCTTTCAAACGTTTTTTTATATAAAATAACATATTTCTTTCAAATATCGAAAAATACAAAGAGCTTTCTCCACAAGTGTTGCAACTAAAAACTCCAACTCGGGGCCCTTTCTTTTGTGGGCTTCTTTTCCTTTTTTTGTTCTTTTGTATGCCCTTTCATTCTTTCATTTTTTTTTTAATGAAGGTTCAGTTATTTGTAAAGTAAATAAATACAGGATGTAGCTCCAACATCTACTGACTTCCACTCTAAAGATTGGAAGATACAAAAAGCTTCCAAGTGAACCAAACACTCAAACTGGAGGTGATAAAGGAGAGACACAAAGTCAAGCCTGACATCTACCAATTTTTAAAATCATCGTCAGCTCTCTATAAACTTAAGACTCAATACCTTCAAATCTAAAGCTATGAAGTACAAATTACAACCAAATCATCTAAAACATTTGGTCGTCTAAGAAATTATTAGACATGTAGTAGTCAGTAAGATGGTCCCAAGAGTCTAATCCACTGGCTGAATGGTTGGCTTACACCCTTCAACCCAAGAAGAGAATATCAACCAAAAGCACATACCGCATCTATTGCATCTTTCGCAGCTCTAAATCGTCGAGATCGCTGTTGATTCATTTTTGCCCTGGGGGCAACACCATCTATACAATCATTTCAAAAGACAATAAACATTAAAAACAAGCATTATCACACCTTCGTCTTATCAATTTGAAGCAACAAAACATAAATAAATAAATAAATAAAGCTAGGAACTCACCTATAGCCATGTATAGCAATTTTCTAGGCCGGACCATGACAAAAAGCCTATCAATATAATCAAACATGCATTGAAATACCTCGCTAAAAGTTGTTGGAGAAGGCTGCACCAGTACAATAGAACAGTCAAGCCAAGATGCACAAAAAATGTTAGATGAGAATGAAATTTCGTATATTATTAAGCTATTCAGTTGAGGATAGTAGGCATGTTCCTAAACTGAAAGCACAATTCATATCAAGCCATGCGTGGGCTGACTACATCAGTTGATTTGTAATCTTCAACTAAAAGAAACCCAGTAAGCATTAGCAGGTTCACTTATTCCATCATTCTAGCATGTGAAATCTTCAACTAAAAGAAACCCAGTAAGCATTAGCAGGTTCACTTATTCCATCATTCTAGCATGTGAAATTACTAGCCCAATTTTATTGGATTAGGTCCCTTGACTTGACATCAAATGAATGAACTATTCGTCAGGTTGTACCTGGATTGACTATGTTATCTCTTTGACATAAAAGAAAAATCAATCCTGACCAACAGACCAACAGGCCTAAATTCAATAAATTAAAGCTTGGCAAATTTAAAATGTTCATCTAAAATGAAACACCACAAATGTCGTAGCCATATGATGCCAGATAGAGAACACAATATGTGTCAAATGTTTACCCTATCTTCAGGATGGAAGCACGGATGAATAATGCCATTCATGTCTAGGTAGAGGTTATCAAATTCAAGGTTGTTTGGATTGGGTTTGCTTGTATCAACTGGAATGGCAATGCCATCTATTACAACTGGTTCTTCCTCAATCACGTCCACAACCACCAAAGGATACTTCTCCGCTAACCACCTATAGAAGGCTGGAACTCCCATGGCTGCTCACTTGGAGCCTGTGGTGTCTCAAAATTGTTTATGCAACACAACCTCACCTGAGATTAAAGTATATATGCACGCATATAAACAAAGGTAATGAACTTTTGTCAAAAAATGGACTCAAGTAAGAGGTAAAAAAGCAAGTTAACCTGCCCCACAAAAAACAGATAAATGAGTTCTTGAGATGTTATTTACACTTCCTTGTTTTATAAAACCCAAAAATTGCTGGTAAGATCTACAAAACATAAAAAGAATATATATACAGACACACACATATACATATATGTATATGCATATCTTCTTAAGAAAATTATGCCATTATAAAGGTAATTTATAGAAAATAATGGACCAACATGTAGATGTTGGTGTTTTTTTTTTTTTTCTCTTCCTAGTGGTTCAAGCACCCATCTTCCATTTCTTAACATTGAAATTCAAATTGATACAAGGAAAAAAAAAGGCATAATTTCCTTACTTGCAATACAAGAAACTTAAACATGATTTACACATAAGTTAGTGCTACTGTTTCCATAGCAAGGTTCAACACAAAATAATGCACTGCATACTACACAATAGAACAACCGTCTAAAGTACATACAAAATAATATGCATACAACAGTATCTTTTTTTTAAACAAGAAACAACTTTTAATTGATTGATGAAAAGATACAAAAACTACATGGAAACAAGGGAGGAAAGAAAAACCAATAGCCAAACATAAGAAAAAAAATAGGCTATAACAATAGGACAAAACAGAAGCCTCCCAAAAGAAAATTTGTGCATACAAAACAATTGAAACACGATTTTTTCAGTTTGGTTTTTTTTATCAAATTCAATATTTGCTAATTCCGTCTTCACTCATCTCTGACTTATGTATTCTCAACAACTCCGTATACATCGTTTTGATTTCTTCATAATATGAATGAGTTTGCAATGGCGACTGACAACAAAGGGCAAAAAAGGGGGGGCCTAAGAAACGTATGCATGCTTGTATGTTAACCATCTGAGAAAAATAATGCGGTTCAGCCTCTCCCCCAAAGAGGAATAAGAAAAATGCAACAAAAAAGAAGAACGTGAGTCATCTAAGATTGTTCTCTTTTAAATCCCTATTCCCTATATATTCGCTCGATCCCACCCCACCTCTGTCCAAGAAAATGTTTTTCTAGAAGACCAACCAACAAACGAAGAAGAGGAGTCCTTTCCATGCTCAAATTCCATCAGAAACTTAGTTATCGTGACATGGTCAATGTGTCGGTGAAATACAAAGGGAACTAAGAAACAACGCGTAAAATGCTTCAAGGAAAACCAACTAAGGGAATAGTCCGACTCAATCTCCCAGTAAAGAATCCAAAAAAGATACAACAGCATTCCGGAATCCAGATAAGGAACTTTCAAGGTCGCTTAAGTCATCAAGATCATTCACAAATATGATTGGCTTTCAATGGCAGGACTTAAAAATTAAAATTGACCTAATTCGAATTTTACCGGGAATTGGTTAAACCACCGAAGAAGGCCTCAACGGCGAGCGACTGAGAGATGGAGCGAGCAGGGGAAGATTGGAGTGGACCACAGCGACGGGAAGCTGCAAAAGAAGTTAGTGGGCAAGCATGCGGCCGCAGCAGAACACTGGGGTGGCGCGCTTGCGTGACTTGCAGCAGATAGAGAGATAGGGAGAGAAGAAGGAAAAGAAGCCGTGGGGGCAGTGGAGGAGTGCCGGCGAGCCGGCGTGCGGCTGCGGCGGAGGGAGAGAAGAAAGAAAACGAGTTGGCCGGTGATGCGTTGGCGTGCGACTGCGGTAAGAAATCTGAAGAAAGAAGTGAGATGGGGGAAAGAGGACGAGGGACGATAGGGTTTAGGTTCTTTTTTTTTTTTAAATACAAAATTTAAATTTTGCTTAAATTACAACTTAGTCCCTAATAGACCTTTATGTTTTTTTTTTCTTTGTCTTTTTTTAATAGTTCCAACATAACTTAAATGAAAAATTATTACAAATATAAAAAATATCAAACTATTTACAAATATATAAAAATTTTAGTGTCTATTGGTGATAGATCGTGATAGACTTATGATAAAAGTCTATCACAATCTATAATTGAAACTATAGAAATTTATTGCAATTTATCAGTGATAGATAGTGAAATTTTTCTATATTTGTAAATAGTTTTGTTCATTTTGATATATTTGAAAACAACTCTAATTTGAAATCTTCGACTACAGTGAGTTAAATCATAAACCAAGAGTAAAAGAAAGCATTTAACATACCTAGAAAAATAGAGATTACTGATAGAATTAACAAATGGCTAAATTCTGATTATGACTATAGTCTTCTTTTTATTTACTCAGTGTATAGCTAAGCAAGTATTCAACGACCTCTAATGCCAAGTTCCTTTCCTTATTTGCCCTTTTTTTACTATTTGGGTTAGTATGTCATAATTTCAAATCTCGATTCAATTTATTAGGGGTAATGTTTCTTTTTTTTTTTAACTTTTTATTATTGTTTTTTAGTACAACAATTATGGGGATGGGACCGAACCTCTCACCTCTTGAATGGAAGGTCATGTCAATTACGAGTTAAGTTTGCTTTGGACTTTTTGTTGTTAATTGTATGTAAGGGCTAATGTCGGAGTTTTCATTATTAAGTTTATATTTTTAATAGAACGATCAATGTTATATTACATGGTATTAAAAAAAAAAATTGTATTTGTGTTCTTTTTGAAATTGCACAAAAATTTAATGGCCATTGAATGTTTCAATTGGTTTTTTCAGCGATGTATGTATTTGTGTATATTATATTACACATTTGAGTGTTCTTCTTTAAAACTCAAGATAATAATATCTTTTGGAACATATCGTATCTATGTAGATTTTATATTTTGTGTTGTTGAATATTTTGTCAACGAAAAATATTAAGCCAAATCGAGCCTAAATCAATTGACATACAAACCTACAAAGTCAACGGTTCAAATTCCCCTATTTCAATTTTAAAAAAATGAAAAAACTATGCACTTTTTTATATTTAAATAAATTTGTTTTAGAACTCTTTTTCTAACAGATTTCGTTTGCTAGATCTTTGGGCAAATTATGTTTGTTTTAAATGTATTTTCAAATTCAGTTTAAACAAATTGGGGCACTTTTGGTTCCATTATCCTATGTTAAAAAA
>QLSR01000230.1:1156914-1192204 GCA_031780015.1 Citrullus colocynthis | reverse complement strand
AAAAAAAAAAAAAAAAAAAAAAAAAAAAAAAAAAAAAAAACCTTACTTTTACGAAATGAAAGTCATATTATATGACATAATAACTTTTCCAAAGTAAAGTTGTATGTACTTCTTTTTAATTAATTCATTTATAGTTTAGTCTAAGTAATGTATTTCTTTTATAATTAACGCTTTGTGGTGTACAATTTGTAAATTTAAGAATTAAATAAGGACAACAAATATTATAATCTAAAAATGAATTAAAGGACACAAAATATTAAATTTGGAAATTAGTATGCGAACACAATGGTCCAAAAATCATTCTTTAAACTAGTCACATTTCAAAATAAATATGATATGATATGAAATATGATAAAAATAAATAAATAAATAATATCATTTCTTATTATCCTAAGTTTAAGAAAAAATAAATCAATGAATCATATTTGTATGCTCTGCAAATATATATTTTATATAACTTTTTGTAACAAAAATAATTATTATAATAAAAGAAGTTAATAGAATATATATGAACTTAACTTAAACATATTCGCGCTTAACTTTAATTAGCAATCAATCATCTCCAGAGTTTTTTTTTTCTTTTTCATATCTTCATGTACTTCCTTCAAGTTATAAAGTGTATAAATGTTACAACCACTAAAAAGTAAGATGAACCTCAAGTTAATTAGTACAACTAAAATCATCAAACGAGGCATGATAATGAATGATAAAGAAGATAAACAAACCTCGTCATAATACAAAACTCAAGTGATTAGAAAGAAAGTGTTGAAAATAGCTCTATATATAGTCGAAAGAGATATAAGTTACAAAATTTTTAAAAATTCATTACTAAACACAATTAAAAGACAAACTTATAAATGTTAGAAATTAAAAAATAAAAATAAAGAAATATAACTTTTCATATTCTAACGTCTTCAATTCTTAAATTTATAGGTAGATGTTAGATATAGAACTACGGATGTAAGAACGAGGAAAGAAATTAAATCTTTAATGTCAATTCTAATTAAATATAACGAGGGATAAAATATTTTTAAAAAAGTATTAGTAACTACGGATGTAAGGATTTTTTTTTTTTTTAATTGTAAAACTAGTTAACAAAGACTATTTATTATTTGTTAAAACTATGAATATCATAAAAAACACAATCATATTCTAGATTTTTAAAATGTTACTTTATTATTAGTGGTATATTTTTGTAGATTTAAGATTTGACAAAGGAGTAAAATAGTCTAGAAACAAAGGCTCTTTTCAAATATAGTAAAATGAATCAAAATATTTACAAATATAGCACAACTTCACTGTCTATCTGTGATAAACTGCGATAAAGTACTATCTGTGCTACAATACACAGATAGTAGTCTATCGCAGAGACACATGCAGTACTCTATTGAGATCTATCACATATAGACAGTGTATTTTGCTATTAGTTGTAAATATTTTCAACAATTTTACCATTTAAAATAATTTTTCAAAATATAATCTATCTTTTAATATAATAAGATAAGATGTAATAGCTTTTTAGATGGTATGCATGTGCGCTTGTTAATGTAAATTTTTTTAAAAGAAACTTTTAATCAAATAATAATGATTAGTATATGGCATATTCGAAAACTTAGATATCTTATTTGGACAAAATAGTAAAAAATGATTATGTAGTTAAACCCTTTTTAAATGGTAAGTTAGTTTAATCAACTTTTAAAAAGTTGATATTTACGAAAATGTCGAGGTCTTAATTTAAAAAAAAATATATATTGATAGAATGTGGACATCAATAGATATTACTAGGAAATTATATCAGCAAACTTTTAAAAAAAGATAAGTTATTTAAACTAATAAATTAACATTTTAGATATATCTTAAAGAACATTTTAGAGTTCTTAAATAGGGTTAAAATATGTTTCTATTTATATTACATCCGTATTGTTAAAATTTTAATTTGTTGTTTGTTTTCATAATTGTTTCGTGGACTTTTTAACATAAGATAAAAATGTCTATTTACTTCAATCTTTTATCGATGTCAAGCCTATAAATATGTGGACATGTTGATGGGCATGTTGACTTGTTAATAAAAAAATAGTCAATTTCGAAATCATATTCATGTTTACTATTTCTTGCATATAATAATAGTATTTAATGTATTATGAAATATTTCATGTGTGGAATTGATAAAATATGAGAGGTTGAAGTAAAACTTATCAAGATCTAATTAGTTTAAATGATTTTTTAGCAAGAAAATGAATTTATTTCTAGCTCTAAAAGTAAACTATATATATTATTGTTGAGAAAAAAAAAAAAAGCTAATACCAATTTTATAGCCATAAGTAAAAGCTATAAAGAAATTATTTAGCAAAATCGAAATTGTGTAAGAAGTTTATTGCTAATATGAAGTTTATTACTAATAATCATAGTAATTAGAAAAGATTGAATGACCTTAATGTAACATAATATTAAAACTAAATACTATATTATAGCATTAAAAGCAATATTGTTAATTATGTAGACATCACATTATTTTAGCTACATAAACATACTACATCTCTAACTAAAATCGACATAATTTCTTTTGTAGCAACGTATACGTTGCTACATTCATACTCCATTATAGCACTACAAAAAAGACTATAAAGAGTCTTGAACTTTTAATAGCATAGGCTATCAGGACCTTCGAACAAGGCTATTGAAGGTCTATTATAGTTTTTTTGTTTGTTTTTTTTTTTTTTTCTTTGTTAGCTATCGTATATGTTATTTCTTGTAGTGCTAGTATAAGATTTCATTGATGTGCACAACATCACTGTAAGATATTATTTAGCGGTGTGTGGTCTATTACAAGGACGTATACAACAACGCATGATGAGGTACCATTAATATTTACTTTTTAACAAAGTCTTTTGCATATTACTAAAAATTAATATGATTATAGTTTAATTGATTAAGATATATCTCATCTAATAAAAATTAGAAGTTCAAATTTTTACAAACCAAAAAGAGATATTGCCCCGTACTCCTATTTCTACTTTTACATTGGGCTTTGAGAAAAAAAAAAAGAACAAAACAAAAAATCCGACCTTTTAAAAAATGTCACATATCCCTCACATATAATTAATGAAATGATAATCAAGTCATAATTTAACAAGGAATTTTCCTTTTGAAACTATAGTAATAATCAAATAGAAATCTAATGAAAATATATTTATTTTCATCTTTTATAGATATTCAATTGAAATGAGGTCATATTTACCTATTCGCAATAAAAATTGGTATAATCGTAGTGAGATTTTATTTATAGATCAATCGTGTCATGTTCAAATATAATGAAATTGATTTTGATCATATTTACTTAGAATTATGAGTCTATCACATCTACGGTTATCTTACTCTTACCCATTGACCCTGGATAGTAACAGTAACAGTAATAGTAAATGTACATATTTGTAATTTTCATGTTGCAACAGCACACGAACAATAACGATAGTAGTAACGAAAACATAATTTCGAAATGCAAATGGATTGATCAACCTCTACATTTCAATCAACTTGTGCTTTTTTATTACATAATGGGCAATGAGTTCCCACATGTTAGTACATTACAACAAATTCTACCTTCCATGACTCTTGTACAGTAGCAGAAATAGAGGAGAAAGAGAAAAAAACAGTCATTAAAGCCAAAATCACGCGTTTTTGGCAGGAAAACACATAGTTTTTCAGATTTGTCGGCATTGATGATTGTTTTTTTTGTGTCATTAATTGATGACTAAAAAACAGTCATTCAATGTAAGAAAAAGAAAGAGGTGCAATTTTGGCGGGAAAAGATGTGAATTTTTGGATATTTTCGACTATATTGACATTTTTTTTTGTGTCACCAAATTATGACTACAATAAATAGTCATTAAAAGACGACAGTTTTTAACAATCACTAATATTTTTTAATATTTCAATTTTTTTACGATTTTTTTGTGTCATCAATCTATGACTCGTATTAATTATTATTAAAAAGCATTAAAATAGAAAAAACTAGTTATAGCGTTAGATAATTTAAGGGCATGTTTGGATTAACTAGAGAAAAAAAATGTTTTTCAAAAAACTTGTTGGGAATAACTCACATCATCTTTGTTCCACATTGGAAAATTAAGGAATGGTGAAAGTGTATAACTACAACAAAAACCACTTTTCTCGACTCTTGGACCGTGGCAAAAATAGAAAAGAAAACAAAAATAGCCGTTAAAGTCGAAATCACACGTTTTTAGCTAGAAAAAATGGAGTTTTTTTCTCAAAATTCATGACATGATTTGATTAATAATAATTTTATATTAACTATGATTTGATTATCTTCTAATTTTAGAGATCTAATAAAAATCGGGAAAAAAAAAGATAAAAAACAGTCACTAAAGCCAAAATGAAAATAATCGAAAGCTACAATTCTTGATTTTTAAACAATGGCGAAAATAGGGAAAAAAGAAAAAAAAAATAGTCATTAAAGCCAAAATCATGCATTTTTTTTAAAGAAAAAATTGAGTTTTTCAGATTTTTTGAAATTCATGATAGTTTTTTCATATCATTAATTTATGACTAAAAATAATAGTCATTAAATGTAAGAAAGCAAAAAAGGCACAATTGAAAAAGATGTGAAATTTTCGTTTTTCAACTATTTTGACATGTTTTTTGTGTCACCAAATTATAATTTCATGAAAGTAACAATTTAGTCCTTGAACTTTGTTTGTAACGATTTAATCCCTGCACTTTCATATTTGCAACAATCTAGTTCCTGAACTTTAGTCTAATAATTCAGTCCTTGTACTCTAAAATTTATAACAACTTGTTCGTAACGTAAAAAAACTCATCAAAATTAGATGGAATCACTTAACTATTTTATGATATAGACTTTGTATTTTATAAAAATATTGAGTCTCTAATTAGTTAATCGATTTATTTATGCAAGAAATCTCATTAAATCTCAACTCTTATTTCTATGATAGAGACTAAATCGTTACAACTTTTAAATTACAATGACTAAATTGTTATATAATAAAGTTCAAGGATTAAATTGTTAGAAATTGAAAATACAGGGACTAAACCATTATAAATAGAAATCCAGGGATTAAATTGTTACTTCTATGAAATTTATGGACTAAAAGGGATTTTTTTTAATCTTAATTACAAATTAGAAAAATATTAATAGCGCTTAATAAATTTTTAATCTTACTCCTTCTCTAAAAATCGAGAAACAAAGCTAAACCTTCGATGTCTGTCGTCGATCTCTACAATGCTGCCTTCATGGAGCTATTTCGAGCTTTAAGGGTAAAATTTTAATTTTTGGTATTTAAGATAATCCAATCTAAATTAAATATTTAAGATTTTGAAATTGAATTTATTTTAGTTGATGTGATTTTATTTGAATTGAAAGAGATTTAGGAATTAGAAATTTAATTTAGGAAAAATTGGGAAGATTGTTGTGTATTTAAAAGCTTATTGTGTATTTGGGAGGAGTGATTTTATTTTAGGAGGTTTATGAAGGAAAAAAAGAAAAGAAAATGAGATAAGGAAGTAGGGGAATTTTTTTTTTTTTTTTTTTTTAATATATATATACACACATATATATATAATTATATGCCCTTCGTGAAGCGTGCAAAGAAGGAAAAAAAAAAAAAAGAGTCTCTTTGTTCTCTTCTTCATCTTGTAGCAGCCGCATCCCTCCCACTGGGTGTCGTCTAGTAGCCGCCGCTCCCTTCTCGCAGGTCGTCCACTGTCGAATAGCAGACGCGCGCCTTATTCAAAAAGCTGCCGCCAGCTGCACTGCTGGGTCTGCCCACCGCCTGGTCGCTCCAGTCCTTCGCCGACTGACATTTTCGCCGCTGCCGGGTGCGCTTTGGTGTTTGGGATTTTTTTTTTTTTTTTTTTTTGTGTTGGGTTCTTACACAGTCGCTTGTGTTTGTTGTCATGCGTTCATTCAAGATCCTTTTTGGTTCCTCTCTTGTCATTGATGTTGCTGGTTGTGGCTGTAGGTAAGAGTTTTGGGTGGAATTTTTGTATTTCCTTTGTTAGGTTCTTCTTTCCACTAAATTTTGGTTCATAGCTTGTTTACCTATGATGTTGTGGTGTAGATTTGGAGTTTTGAGTATATTACAGATATTCTTTAGCAAGATTGAGGTCATTTGTTGACATTTCGAATTGTCACTGCTGAGGTGTAGATTTGTAAAAATTTCACTATTTACTATTCAAATTGGTGGGATAGATATAGTTTGTGACATTGGAATGGTTCATATGGAATTTATTGCTTTGGGAGTTAATAGTATTCTCACCCTCTAAATATAGTTTCAAACTAAGTTTTGACTTTAAGAACATGTTTTTATTGCTTTAGGAGTCCTTCAAATAAATAAGGAGCGCTTTAGAACGTTAGGTAAGTATTATTCTAGTCGAAATATTTATCTTCTTGTAGATAACAAGATTCTATGCCACTCATGTGGTGAAAGATGGATGAAACTATGACATTTTTTGGTTGTCAACGAAGGTCAAAATTGTTGTAGTGTCGAACATTATTTTAGATTTTGAGGTAATTTTTTTTTTTTTTTCTAATAAGTGTGTGACTAACGAAATTTCACTCCTAGGTGCAGAAGATACAACTTCTCTTATTTGAAGTCGATGATTGTTGGAATGCATTCTCATATCACTAAAAAATTGTTGGGGCAAGAACAGAAAGAGGATAGTTCTTCAAATACTTAGGTATTTTTTAAAATTAAAGTTCAAACTCTGTTTTTAAATGCATGTATATTATGTGTGGCTATCATGCAGTTATGGTAGCCAATTCATCCATTTAGTGTCGTTATTATATACTTGAGTTGATTTTGATAATGTGTCACTTAGACATTTTTTATGTACTTTTTAATTGGTTTTGATAATCAAAGTGCACATATGAACTATTTTGGTTGTTTGGGAAGTTAAATTATTTCTTGGAAAACTTTTAGGTACTTTTTATGTTGGTTTGAGAGTATTTAAGTTATATATTTGTTTTGCTCATATTGGATTAATGTGCTCCAGTTCTAGGAAGATATTTTTTTTTTTTTTTTTTGTGATAAGTATTTTTTATATTATATTTCACTTGTCCTTTCCTAAATGAAAAAGTTTTTCATTTGACCCTTATTCTTTCTAATAGACTAATGTATGAGTATTTCTACTTTTTAGTAGTTATACTCCTAGAAGGTTGGACAAGTTACAATAATTATATATTTGTTTTGCTCCTACTGTATTATGTTTCACTTGTCCCCCCTAAACGAAGAAGTTTTTCAATTAATCATTATCTAGTGTATAAGTTAAGTTTGGAGGTTATCCATGTTATTAAGGTTGAAAAGTGAGATTATAATGTGATTTTGAGCATATTTATGTGGTTATATTGTGATTCTATGTATAATTTTTGTTTGAAAATGTTCGTCGAAATTTATTTGTATGACTAAAGTGGGGTTTTCAGTGTAAATGTATATAACAAAATGATATTGTCACAGTACGGTTAACATATATATAACTTGCATGTTGTTATTGTTATTCACCTTTATATATTGAGTTAAATTCTTAAATGAATGTTTTTTTTTTACAAGGTTCATGGACAAGGCGATTGAAGTAAGGAAACCCACCAACCAAGATATTTAAATAGGTGTTGTATATATTTTTTTTGGGATTATGGCAACACTTAGTTGTAAATACTAAATTTGTAAATGATGTACTCAAAATTTGGTTACGAGTGTTGTTATTATTAGTTTCATTGTATTAAAGATAGAAAGTATACTATTATATATGAAAGTTATTTTTTATGTTTGTGTACATATTTTGTGTTGAAACTGAAGGAAACACAGGTGTAATAACATTTATGAAACATAGGTGTAATAACGTGTATCATTGAAATAGTTTCTTTGATATTTGACAAAAGTCATGAGATGTAATTTTATGACAGTAGAATATTGTCATTCATCAGACTTTTATGATTATAAATAAGTGACAATGTATGTAATTCAATGACCTTAAAAAAATGTCATAATTAAGGTATTATTGACACTTTAAATGTGTCATTATTTGTTGCTCGATGACAGAATTTTAATGTCAAGATAATTCTTTATTTGACAGAAAAAGTCAACATTTTCATTATTTAATGACGGTAAAAAATTGTCACGAAAAATCGTTTCTATGACTTATAATAAATGTCAATACATGTTATTTATTGACTGTGTTTAAAAGTTATGAAATCATCAATGATGACTGATGCCTATTTTTTTAGAGTCGTAAAAGCCTATTTTTGTTGTAGTGGTATAAGTACGGAGGTAAACAACAAACATACATAATTAATTGGAGCTCACTTTTTCATATTACCATTCATTTATTATTTTTTCTCTAGTGTATAAATGGTCTTATTTCTAAAAGAAATGTCATATTTTTTTTTTCTTTCAAAAAAGGAAAATTTCCAAGATTACATTATCAAATAACCATAAAATTTGCACAAATATTCTTTCTTACATACATGCATTGTATACATTTGAAGAAAAACTTCCAGTGTCTCTTGGATGAAATACGGACACAAAGGGGTAAGAGTTTGTTTTGGGGACTAGAGAGAAAATTTTTTTTTTTTTTTTCAAAATAATTTTTATTTAAACTTTTTTCATACAAAAAATAATTTAAAATGCACTTTAAAAATATTACAAAAACTATTTTGAGTGATTATTAAAAGCTCTAACGTTGTTCTGAAATGACTTAGTTTTCAAAATTAAACACTTGAAACACTAAACCAAACACACTCAAAATCGAATTTATCCTTCCAATCAACCCAGCATGTGGATTTTTCTTTTTCACTGTTCTTAAATTTGGTTTCGGTGCCAATAATTTTCTTGGTCAAACATTTCCAATAATCCCATCAACTCAAAGACGTTAGAGAAATGATAACACATATCTAAGAGAAAAAAAGATATTTCATACGTCATTATCAGGTGGACTTCAACAGGTGGATTTTAATCCATGAATAAGTAATCAAATCAATTAACTAATTAACCAATTTGACAAATGGGTCTTGACGTGGTTACAATTGTATGGTAGAATGTCAAAATATAATTATAACTTAATTGTTATAACATGCTATATAGTTATCTCGGATGTTGAAATATAATCATGATTACTGAAAATTAGAGAAGTGTTTTGGAATATTTGAGAAATCAAAGATGGAACAAAAATGAAATAGTAAAACATGAAAACGGTAGAAAAGAGGATCGTGTTGAAAACTGTTGAAACAAAATGAGTTTTGTATTACAAATCAAACGCAAACGCTCAATCCAAACATTAATTTTTAGATTACATTACATTACATTACAATTTCGTTCCATTATGGTCCTTTACCTCTATTCCATTCGACTATAAAAAGTAATTAGTATTATATGATAAAGATAAATTAACAGTCACTTATTGGTACAAAATCACATCACATTATATATTAAATATTTCTTTTACTCTAATCCTTCATTCTTGGATAATCTGTATGATTGAATTTCCTCAATTGACGGGGTGAAATACTGGCATTTGAATCATGCAAGAATTTTTTAATAATGGATAATACTTGGGTATATTTCGAGATATATCCATCTTTATGCATCATCTCTTGTCAACTCATATTAAATAAAAAAATAAAAAATTATTAATACTAATATCTTTATTTAATAACCTTGAAAGTCTTCCATGTTGATGTCCTCACACCTTATTTCACATTCAATGCAATAATTTGTAATTTAAGCTAAGCCCACCAAAAATACTTTTCAATCCCCACATGTTGTTTTGGTTTATATATATATAAAATATGGGTATTTGTGCATGTACATTGATGTATCATCTCGTGGGTCAACATCTTCAATTGTTCCAAGTTACATTATATGTAATATGTGTGACATGTCACACCATTTTACTTCTTCCAAATATGATTTTCATATTTCAATCACAAATAGTCTATTAGTTTGCCCTAATCAATTTGACTCATACTTAATATTACAAAATTATATGTTGTAAACATTCATATGATTGTTTATTTATGGTTTAAATATTATTTTGGTCCAATCATTTTTACTTTGGTTCATTTTGGTCTTTAAATTTTTAAAAAGTGATCATTATGATCAATTAAAAATGAAAATGAAGTAATCAAAATGATCACTTTTCAAAAGTATAAGGACCAAAATGAACCGAAATTAAATGTATAAGAACCAAATTTAATATTTTGAAAAGACAGGGTCCAAAGTGAACCAAAACCAGTACAAGAATCAAATTAATATTTAAACCTTTATTTATTTGTTATTATTATTTTTTTGGGTGTTTGGTTCATTTGATACTTGTTGCTTTCTTGTTTTTATTTTGAGCATTTTAGGTCTTGTTTTGTAATTGTTTCGTTTTTAGTTTTTGTTTTTAAAAATTAAGACTATAGACACTACTTCCACCTCTAAATTTATACTTTTATTGTCTAGTTTTTACTAATGATTTAAAAAGATCAAGCCAAAATTTGAAAATTAAAAAAAGTAGCTTTTAAAAGTTTGTTTTTGTTTTTAGAATTTGATTAAGAATCCAACCATTGTACTTAAGAAATATGCAAATTATTGTAACAAATGTGAAGGAGATAGACTTAATTTTTGAAAGACCAAAAATAAGAAACAAAATGGTTACCGAACGGACCTTAACTACTAAGTTTAGATAACTTAATTTTTTTTGTCAAATTTGGATATTTTGTTAATTGAGTTTGATTAAGCATTCATATGTAGCTCGATTTCGAGTATTTTACTAGTTTAATTTTTCATGATTAATTATTGAGTTCCGTTAACAATTTTGCAATCTAATTTCGCAACTTATTGAAATAAAAAAAAAGAAAAATTAATCAGATGAAAATGAAAGTTTGAATTAAAATTGATTTGTTAAATTAAATATATGATAAAAATGAAGATTTTTTTTTTTTTTTTAAAAAAATCTCTCAAACAGTATTATAATAAAAAATAAGTATGACTTACTTTAGTTGATGAGAATGTTTTTAGTAAAAAGTAATCCAGAATAAATTATTGTAGGTAATTATTAGAAATAAAATTAAAATCCAGTTTGTTGGAAAATTTAATCTTTGTGTTTTGAAAATAAGCTGAAAATTTTGATGAAGGTGATTTTGAAGAAATCAAATGGAATATTCTTGACTAGCTTTCAAAACTCAAACCCACCATTATTGAACAAAATTTTTAATTACATTCATTGTTATTAAAACTTAACAAAAAGGATTAAAACTTAATAAAAAGAAAAAAGAAAAAGCAAAACGACACGTCGATTTTTGCTTTACCTAACTGTCACCTAATCCAAATTAGAATCACGATTACCCATACAATCAAGAATAAAAAATGAAAGTTTTTTTTTTTTAATTTAAAATAAAAATAATAAAAATAATAATAAATGGCGGGGATAGCCACCCGTCATTTATTATTTTTACAAAAATCTTTTGGACAAATTGCAAAAGCTACTCCTAAAGTAGGGTGGTAGTTGTAATTAAACCCTTAAACTTTCAATTTTAAAAATTAAACTCCCACAATTATATAAGTGTTAAAACTTAGTTGAATCGGACCTTCCACTTATATAATTGTATAAATTGTAACATTTGTGTAAGTTTAAGAGTTTAATTTTCATTGTTTGTGGGTCTAATTTCTACGATTATTGTAAGTTGGAGGATCTAATTGAAACCACCCTCATATTTTAGAGGTGATTTTTGTAATTTACCCTAATTTTTTCTACTTACTTTTAGATCAACTTTATCTTTAAAATTCCTATTAAGTCATATTAAACTTGTCGATAAATTTTACCGATTTAAATTTAAGCACTCTGTATAACTAATCAATTAAAATCATCAAATTACTAAAATACCTAAATAAAATGAGTAATTGTTTTAAATAACAAAATTGCTGAAAATAATTTTAAATATAACAAAATGTCACTGTCTAATTATCTATAAGAGACATTGATAGATAGCAACATTTTGCTATACTAAAAAATATTTTGGCTTATTTTTCTATATTTGAAAACAACCCTTTAGTATTTTTGTAGGGATTATTTTATTCGAAAAAAATGTGAATTTTTTTGTTGCGAAATTTATTAGATTTTTGCAAAAAAGGAAAAAAAAGCAGAAATATTTTATGAAAAAATTATCTTAAATGATAAAACTGCTGAAAATATTTACAAATAGTAGCAAAAATTCATAGTCTATCTATAATAGACCGTGATAGACTACTATTTATATCTAACAAATAGTAAAATCTTACTGTATTTGTAAATATTTTGATTATTTTTTTTATATAAAAAAACTTTATTTTAAAATCTGTTTAGATTTGAAAAATTCTGGTCAAAAGTGGATTATATTAAAGAAAAAAAGACATTCTAATAATTTAATTTTCAAAATTGGAAGATAAAAAAATAGTTACCAATTATTAAGATTGAAAAAAAAAAAAAGAAAAAGAAAAAAGAAAAAAAAAAAGTGTTGGACTTGGTGATGGTCCTTGTAAATTTGAGGGCTCTTTTCAGTCAAAACGTGACTGCTTCAACAAGTTGGATAATTCCAATAATTTTCCCCCAACTTATAAACTTCTAATTAATTGATTAATTTTGAAAAGATAAAACTTTCTTTTGATCTTTTACTTTTCTCTCAATTTAATAATTAAAGTCACTACCTGCTCCCTTTTTCCGTCTCTAGTCAAACTCGTCGCTGCCTATGCCACTCCGCCTTTCCAAATTTTTTTTTTTAAAAAAAAAAAATTAATTAAAAGTTTTTTTCTTTCTCCTTGCAAATTGCTAATTTTATTTATTTATTTATTTATTTTCAATCCCAATGTAATAAAATCCCTATTTTAGTTCCCAATGCTTCTTTCGATAGCCCCTTTTCATATTTGGTTTTTATGTCCTGTTTTGCATTCATAATAAAATTTATGTATTCAAAAATAAAATAAATTTAAAAACTACTCATAGATTTTTCAAGACAAAATTTGGAAATGTTGGTGCCCATATCAAGTTTAGGCAGCTTGGCTTTCGAAGAATATGTTTGAGGACATGCAAAGGAATTAATATTAGCGTAGCATCGAGTTGAACACAATCTATTGTTTAAGTTGGTATATGAAGTATTTAATTCAACTGGACATTTAAAGTATTTTTTACTCTTTAATTGGTATAATAAGGCTATTTATAGAGCCTATTAGTATTGTCTGACATTCGTTTGAAGTACAATATCGTCAATGTCAGCATGAGTTTGGTCTTAGGGGTTGCAGGGCATCAATGGATGAGCTCGACTTAGCTATTTTTCCTTTGGGTGAAGCAGAACAAGCTTAGTTAGCTAACTCAGAGCTTGATGGTTCGACTTTTATTTTGGGATGCACAGACTCTTAGGTAGACTATCGAGATGCTCATGGACACCTATAGATATTTCCTTGAGCAACCCTCAAAAGAAAAAACTTTTAAAAATAAATGTAAATAAATAAAAAATTTAAATAGTTATCAAAAGCAACAATTGTAAATATAGCAATGAAACCTAAAATATTTGCAGATATAACATAATTCATAAGAATTTGCAGATATAGCAAAATTTAGAATCCACTTTCAAAGTTTATTGGTGATAAACCATATCATTAGTAAGAGTTTATTAGGGATAAACTAGTAGAAGTCTATAATGATAAAGTAGACTTTGCTCTATTTGCAATTTTTTTTTTTTAAATGTTGCTATATACTTAATAATAATTATCTTTAAGAGTGTTACACAACACAATTATCCTAATTAAAAGATACCCAAACTTTTATATAAAATATTGTCTCTTTATTAGTCAAAGTATTATGGACCTCATTTAATTTTAGTCTATATTTTTAATTATTTAAATTCAGTTCTTATATCTTAAATATATCTCTGTATTTTCAATACATTTTAAATTTAATAATTGGAAACTAGTTGAATAATACCAATAATTTTTATGAAAAATAAATCATCATATGAATATACTTTCAACAATTATAAATGAAATGCTAGAATAAAAAAAAGAAAAGAAAAAACACTTATAAAATGATGATAATCCAAGAACAAAACTTCAAGTATTGTTATTTATTTATTTATTTCTAAAAAGAAATTTGTAATGTAATAATAAATTCAACAAATCCTCTCTCTCTCTCCCTCCCAAAACAGAGATTCACACAGTACCCCTATAACCAATACATTCCCTCCTTGTGTTTGTAGTGTAGTAATAATAGGCCATACCGCGTCTACCTGGGTTTTGCTCAGAACCTTCCATGGCAGCCCGCCATAGCTCAAACCTTTGAAATTGTCTCTTTCGACCTCACTATATAAGACCCTCTCCATTTTCTCCTCTTCCCATTTCATCATCATCATCTTCATCATCTTCATCTTCCCAATTTCCCTCTGCGTTTCTCCATTGAATAGAATAGAACTGCGGCAATGAAGTTTGGGAAGGAGTTCACGGCTCAAATGGTGCCGGAATGGCACGAGGCTTACATGGATTACAATTTCCTCAAAACCCTTTTGAAAGAGATTCAGAGATTTAAGCTCAGAAATGGCCCTCCCCAGCCGCCTCAGCCGTCTGGCTTGAAGCGCAAGCTCACTCTGTATAGAGCCTTCAGTGGTCTGACTCAAGGCTACGTTCATCCTTCCACTCCTTCTTCCCATACGGACATCGAGAGCCAAGCCATTCTGGTTAGCTCTATGCACGAGGATGGGTCTCAGAATTACAAGACCACGTTTCTTATGGCTGCCGATGAAGGCGCCGAGTATGAACTCGTCTACTTCAGGAGACTCGATGACGAGTTTAACAAAGTGGATAAGTTCTATAAGGGCAAGGTGGAGGAGGTCATGAAGGAAGCCGAGATGTTGAACAAGCAAATGGATGCTTTGATTGCTTTTAGAGTCAAGGTTGAGAATCCTCAGGGTTTGGTTTTTGATATGTCTGAGAAGACCGTTGAGATGACTCGTCTTGCTTCTGGGATTGCTGCTTCTTCCGCTGCGTTATCGGCTTCCACCCCTAAAGGAGCCAAATCTGGAAGTGAGTTTTGAATTTCTGCTCTTCTTTTTTAAGTTTTAACTAGATTACTGTGTATTTATGGCTTTCAGGAAGTAGAAATTAGAAGCTGTTTCTTTGTTAGTTTTGGTTTTAATGGAGTTGTTGTATCATGTATCGTACAAGAGACTAAGCAGAGAGTGTTTTTTTTTTTGAATGCATGTTTTCATGAGCAGAGAGACCTCACATGGCCATGGAGATCATTGATGAAGGTGGGGTTAGTGAGCTTGGGCAATCTGATGAGTCGAATGAAGACAGGGATGATATCGACACGAAATCGAGAGATAAAAAGGTTGAAGAAGATAGCTCAAGTAAAAGGAAGGGTGTTAGACCACCTCCATTAGATGTTCTCGATCGTGTCAAAATGAATCAACCCAATGAAACACCTCGTTCAACCATCAAGGGTTTTCTTAAAATCTCTAAGAACACTGAACTTCGGTTCAGCAGAGACAATCTAAAGAAAGTTGAAGAACAACTCAGGCAGGCCTTCTCTGTGTTTTACCAGAAACTTAGGCTTCTGAAGAGCTTCAGGTACATCTTATCTTCTTCTTGCCTCTCCTCTTTTTCAATTCTCAAATTGCTTATCTTTTCTCATTCATGGAATTTACGCAGCTTCTTGAATACACTGGCCTTCTCAAAGATCATGAAGAAATATGACAAGGTATTGAGTGTGTTGAACTTAGAAGGGTGATTGTGAAGTGGGAAAAAGAAAACAAAGAAAATATTATCATACATATATGTCTCCTTCATTCTTTCTTATGTCTTTGTAATTTGATTGCAGATTACATCAAGAGATGCCTCAAAAGCGTACATGAAAATGGTGGATAGTTCTTACCTTGGAAGCTCAGATGATGTGAGATACAGCTTCTCTGACATTTTAATTTTCAACCATTTCTTTCTCATACAAGTTACTCAATAAAGCAAGTTCTTCAATACTAATGTACTACATGCCACTGCAGGTTGCTAAGTTAATGGAGAGGGTTGAGAACACATTCATCAAACATTTCTGCAACGCCAATCGCAGCAAAGCAATGAATATTTTAAGACCCAAAGCTAAGAGAGAGAGACATAGAACAACCTTTTCCATGGGTAAGTGCTCTGATTTTCCTCATGATTTGTAGTACCACTTAAGCTTCTTATTCTTATTCTAGGGACATGCCTTTTCTAATTTTTCACACTTGCACTCGAATGATTTACAGGTTTTCTAGCTGGCTGTTCTGCAGCTCTTGTTTTAGCCCTCATCTTAATTATCCGTGCACGCCATATTATGGATAGCAGAGGAAGCACAAAGTACATGGAAACCATGTTTCCCCTTTACAGGTAACTACACATATTACACATGTTGATCTGTTATTATCATATTATACATTCTAAATCTTTCATGTTCTTAAGTTAAACCAGTGTGTAAATAACTTGGTTTGCAGATAAAAATTATAGTTATTGTTTGTTATTATGTAACTCGGTTGCATCACCACTTGGCAGCATAAACTTTACTCCGTCCTAGTCCTATTGGTTTGACATGGCAACTATGTCTGTTTTGCAGCCTGTTTGGATTTGTTGTTCTGCATTTGGTTATGTATGCTGTCAACATATTCTTTTGGAGGCGATATCGAGTGAATTATTCCTTCATATTTGGTTTCAAGGAAGGAAATGAGTTGGGGTATCGTCAAGTTCTCCTTATTGGTTTCGCTCTAGCAGTACTTGGACTTGGCTCTGTGCTCTCAAACCTTGACATGGAAATGGACCCACGAACAAAAGATTTCAAAGCATTGACTGAACTTCTGCCTCTGTTTGCAGTTGTTGTAAGATTTTCACACCAACTTTCTCTAGTGACTAATTTTTTGCATATGCAGTAGTTCTAGTGCTAAACAAACTCGCTTTTTCTTCTGCAGCTTGTAACTGCAATACTTATCTGCCCGTTTAACATCATATATCGCTCAAGTCGTCTCTTCTTCCTCACTTGTCTATTTCACTGCATCTGTGCTCCACTATACAAGGTAACTTTCGTCTTCCATAATGTACATAAGCTCAGAGATACTGAAGTTGCTGTTGTAAACTTTTTCCTAAAACAAATTTCTTTCCTTCAGGTGGTGCTCCCAGACTTTTTCTTAGCAGATCAGTTAACAAGCCAGGTGCAAGCACTCAGAAGTTTGGAATTTTACATTTGCTATTATGGTTGGGGAGACTACAGATTGAGAGTAAACACATGCAAGGCTAGTACCGTCTTCCAAACCTTCAGTTTCATTATCGCCGTTATTCCATACTGGTCGCGCCTTCAGCAGGTACTTAACTCCAATCTTGCTAAGGATTTTTAACTGCAACTCCAGCATAGTAGAAAGACACACATTGATCCTTAGCTTAATGTCTTGTTTTTCTTTTGTTTTTTAACAGTGTCTTCGTCGACTGTATGAAGAGAGGGACAAAATGCATGCACTGAACGGATTGAAATACTCGTTTGCGATCGCTGCTGTTTGCTTCAGGACAGCATACAGTCTGAACAGACACTTATATGTTTGGTATGTACTAGCTTGGATATTTTCAGTCATAGCAGCCATTTCGGGCACGTACTGGGACCTTGTCATCGACTGGGGGCTTCTGCAACGGCATTCGAAAAACCGATGGTTGCGCGACAAGCTTCTCGTCCCTCAAAAGAGCGTATATTTTGTTGCAATGGTGAGTGATTTAATGATCAATGAGATTCCAAACACCAGTGAATATTATGCTGCCTTTAATTTGGCGATTTCTAAAGAGAAAGAACACATTGCAGGCATTGAATGTGGTGCTGAGACTTGCTTGGATGCAAACTGTGTTGAACTTCAAGGTCCCATTCTTGCACAGAGAAGGCTTGGTTGCCATTGTTGCTAGCTTGGAGATCATTCGCCGTGGCATATGGAACTTCTTCAGGTAAATAAATACTAATTGACTTTCATAATATATCATGTTTTCCTTAAATGAAAAGTCTTAGTTTAATTATATGTTTTGATGATGTATAGGATTGAAAATGAGCATTTGAACAATGTTGGTAAATATAGAGCATTCAAATCAGTGCCTCTACCTTTCAACTATGATGAAGATGATAAAGATGACTGAATGCTGATTCAGAATGGATTTAGAACACCTTTCTTCTTCTTTTTTTTTTTTTTTTTTTTTTTTTTTTTTTTTTTTTTTTTTTTTTTTTTGTATTTATTATATATTATTTTTATGATGTGTATAGCAATTTTGAAAGAATTCCCACTGTCCAGTTATATGCAGAAAAGTGAATAAATGCAAAGAAGATTCAATTCTTTTATGCCTGTTTTGAGATTCCATGGATATGAGTGGTTATGGGTAGTGTGTAACCCTTTCACTTGTAGGTATGAAATTCAAAAGCAGAAGTTATAATATCTCTAAGAAAAGATCTCCAAATTAATAAAAAGGAAGAAAAGTGTACCCAAATGATAAATTTATTTTAAGTTTAGGTAGTAGTTAGTTTCTATTTCATCTATTTACTTAAGAACTTCCTATTGAGTTCTTAGACTAAACCTTTAAAGGAATAAATAAATCAATCCATCCATTTCAATTAAACTTGTTTAAATGTCAAAATTAACATAACTTCCTGACATAATGCTTGTATTACCAACTTCGAAGTTTGAAGGCAGAGGTTTGATTTTTCTACTCCACATATAAACTTATTTAGATTTGATCAAGTATTGCAATATTTACCTTTTGTTTAATTTTTATTAAGTCCGAATAATATTTATAAAAAGCTTTAAAAAAAATCTTCTAAAATTCATGAATTTCAACTAGAATGAAGCTCCACACAAAACGAATTTCATAAATGCACAAGATCATTCATCGAATAATCTCTCAAAGTTGAAGAATTTCAACTAAAATTGAAGTCTTACGTCATTCTCTTTTCAAGTTTGATCCATTTCATACTTGATTGAAACAACTTCAAAAGTTCAATGACCTATTAATTTTTTTTTTTTCTTTTAAATGTTTATTTTACAAATATAAATACATCATATTAATAGATAACCAAAAACATTAATTTAATAAAAATAAAAAAAGAGTTTTAAAGTGAAAGATTGAAATTGAAGAATAGTTTTGAATATTTTGTGTTGTGTGTGGGGGGCTTGAAAGGCATATAAAACAAAAGGTTGTGATATAGTTGGATAGCGGTAGCGGCAACTACCAATAAGATCCGAATGAAAATGAGAGTTTGATGTGGTTGGTTTCAATTAAGTCCTTCAATTCCCTAATTGACAACCAACCAAATGAATAGAATCAATTATGGATTTTGGAATTTATTAGCCCCCCAACAGCTGTAACCATCTAATATAATAAATTCAAAGTGTGGATAATACATTTGTTGCCATTCTCCTCTCTCTTCAAAATTTCATATTGAAAAAATACATTCATCCATCTTTATCACCCTCCTTATAAAGCAAATAAATTGTTTTTCTTATTATCAACTAGTTTTGAGCCTTCAGTGTCCATAAAATCCAAATGAATATTTAGTCTTCCAAGAGAAAATTGAGGACGTCACATTGAAAAAATGAATAGATCATAGATGAGTTATTTATAAGATAGATGGGTGCCTTATTGGAGGTGGGTGCATCCTGATATCTTCTTTGGTTAGGAAAAAGTCATTGTTGATGGCTAAAACACATCCTAGTTTCTTGAGATGGGTAGAACCCCTCTATGGTGATGAAATCAGACTTAATTGAAGTCATTAAGCTTTTGAATCATGAGATTTTTTTTAAAATTTTTTTTTGGAAGTTTATTTATTTATTTATTTTGTTGAGGAGGCTCTTTATCTTGCTCCATCTATTAATGTTTCTAATTTTTGTAAAAACTCCTAGAGAGGAGAGCAAAACTGCCATTATCTAGCAGCTTTGGCATTTTTTTTTTCTTTTTTTAGAGAGTTCTTTCCTCTTTTTGTTTTTATTCTTCATCGAGAGGGATTGATGTATGACCATTAGGTTGCTATGACATGTTTTACAAATTTTTGTTTTGTTTTTTTTTTTCAATACTCTTCTTGTCATCGACTAGTTTTGAGATGAAACTCTATATTTATTTAATACGGTATTATAGTTCATAAAATTCAAATGGATATTTGATCTATAAAAAAACTCACATTAAAAAAAAATAGAAAGACCATAAATTTCATACTCTTTATGAGATATTTACCACACAACAATGTTATATGATGCTGTATCCACCAATAAATTATTTTACACATGTTCATTTATTTAAAAGATTGGAAGAAAAAAAATCTCCCTTCTTTCCCACCCTTTGAGTTCCCCTCTTCCAATTTTGGCAAAATGGTAGCTCTTGACAATATATAGACACTTCATAATCTCAAATATAATTGAGTTATAAATTTAGGTTAGATGGTAAATTTGGTTTGAAGAAAGTTAGAATCGAATCGTTATATTTTATAATTAAAATTTAGGGTTGTTTTCAAATATAGGAAAATAAACCAAAATATTTACTAGCAACATTTCACTATCTATCTGCCATAGACACTATTATTTATGTCTATTTGTGTAATAGACACAGATAGTAGTCTATTGCGATCTATCGTGGTCTATCACAGATAGACGGTGATATTTTGCTATTATTTGTAAATATTTTCAACAGTTTTGTTATTTAAAATAAGTTCCCTAAAATTTAGTGCCTATAGTTTGATAAAAGTTTCATAAATAGGTCCCTATGGTAAGGACTACTTATGAGGATTTTATCAAACCATATAGACTATTTATGAAGTTTTATCAAGCTATAGGGACTAATTCTCATTTTTTAAATTATAGGGACTGAAGTTCTAATTTTTTTAAAAAAACTGGAAACTAAATTTGCAATTTATACCACAAATTTATTAATCAAAGTGTTGATTGTTATGTGTATAATGTGTTTAAGTTTATATAAATATAATTATAAATATACATATGGATATGAGAAATACATCATTCCAAGTGTGAACTAAAACTTAGTTTTTGGCATAGACAATCAACTTTGAATAACCACAACCATACAAGCCTTGACATTTAATTAAGTTCTTGACATTGATATATACACACATATGAAAAACTATATATTTGTGGAATCTTCAATAGGTCTAATATAGATTGCCATAATATTAGAAACTCCTTTGAAATTTATAGATATTAAACATTAAAATAATAGAATTATTTTTAAATATAGCAAAATGAACAAAACTATCTACAAATATAGAAAATTTTTACTGCCTATTACCGATAGGCAGTGATAGACTGCAATAATAGGCTTCTATTGCTTATAGACAGTTAAATTTTTCTATATTTGTAAATAGTTTGATATTTTTTCTATTTATAATAATTTCTTAAAATAATATAAAAAACCAATTATTTGACTGGTAACCGATTAATAGAAAACTATAATCTATGGAATTCTTGATTATTAAAAATATTTAAATAAGTATAAATTAATTTGAACAATAAAATTCTATATTAAATACTGAAGATAATATTAAGTATTAGTTAAAATTAAAAGGTCTATAATTAATTAAAAACAATTAATAATGACTCATTAATATTTTTAATGAGGCTAGTTATACAAATCACACAAATATAAAGGGAAATACTACGTTGAATGACTTCTAAGATTTTCTAAATAATAATGTCATAAATTTCAAAAAATAAAATCATCTAAAACAAATAAGAATATTAAATGTAGATATGAAATCCATAAAACTAACATGTCCTATCTCTATAAAATTAACCAACCCCTAGTTTAAAAAAATCAACCTTTTATTTTATTTTGTTTTCTTTCAATTGGATTTGGGTCAGTTTATCCATCAATCTTTGATCTTTCTAATGGACTAATCTCAATTGACATGTTTGTAAAATGTATCGATGGACATTGATTTAATCATTTTTAACCTGCCTTTTTCTTTTTTTTTTTTTTTAGATTAAAAGACAATACACCCAAACCCCAACAATCAAACAAAAATATCCTGAGACATAATCAAAGTGAACCACTCAGGTGAGGGAGTCGAAATAATTACGGACTCCCGTTCCTCCAAAACTTTATGCGCAATACAGTGAGCCAACACGTTTTGAGAGCAACGAACATGAGGAAAGGAAACAACTCCTAACTCCCCACCTCTATCCTTAGCCTCATCAATAAAAAAGGACACTTCAAAATAGTCAATAGCAACGTTGTTCAACAAGTTAATAACCTCCAAGCAATTAAACTCCATCATAATATTCGTAGCATTGATGGAAGACAAAGTCTCAAGCTCAAAGTAAATCGCCATAGTTTCAAGGAGCTTCACCTTCTGGCATTTTGGTATTTTTAGCTAGTCTAATTATGTTCACCCATACCCTTTTTATTATTATTTCACAAGTGTAATCATTTCTAAGGCTAGCCTTATAATCCATGGTCAATATTGCTGTCAATTATTGTTAACATGTTTCATTGCAATCTCTCTTGTTTGTTCAACTCTATGGGCCATGATTGTTCGGAAAATACACTGTATATAATTTTTTTTCTTTTGTATATAAAAATTGTGAACAAAAGTATAATATAAATACATACTTTTATATAATAAAACTACAGAAAATAGTAATAACTAGACGAGAAGAATAGAAACTTCAATGGATGTAGATGATCAGATAGACGATAACTGCATGCAACAACAATCAAAAAATGAAACTTGAAAACTCAGGCAGGAAAGAACGAGTAGTTGAGACATGTTTCCAATAAGTGCTAAGTACTTGAATACAATTATTCGCTTTGCACAATATATTACATTCTACTACTATTTGTTTAGTAAAATGTAACAAATTATTTACGATAAAACAAGAATTCCCTACTACACGATTCTTAGTAGAACTTTTACAAATTTTACATTAAGACATTAAATTCGTAGTTTAAGCAATTGTTTTCATATATTTGAAATCTAACCGCAACTTTTTTTTTCACACATTTACTCCAAGATGATTTAGAAAAAAAAAAAAACATTAGAATATTCATGCAAGTATATCTATTTTATTTTATTTTTTTTTACTTCAATGGAAAAGAAGATTTGAACCTTTTGAATTGTATGTTGATTTTAAAATGTTTCAATATTATATTATCACTCTTCTTTACCATTTGTAATGGTAGCGTTTCAAAATGGTCTTCTTTATAATAATTTAAAATTATGACCCATTTTATTGATATACTATTACTCATCATCAATCAAATGGATTGACTATTATATTTGATAGTCACTAACAATTTGATATTGTTGTTGTTTTACAGCCTTAAAAGGTAATTTAATACAACTAGTCTCTCCCAATTTTTCTTTTCTAACTTTTATAAGTTTAATTGCAATGCCTTGATCGAAAATATACAATCGTTATCCATTGGACTTCACAATTATTAAATATATGCACATGTCATCATCATTAAATTCAAATATTTAAAAAAGTCTTTGTCTCTATTAATCATTTGATGCGAGTTTCAATATAACTCATCTGAGTAAGATATATACTCTTGATCATAAAATTAAACGTTTGAATCCGTACACCACACTTTTTTAACCTAAAGAAACATTTTAGAGACTTTAGATGAATGCTTTTTAATATCTCCCATATGAATTCCCATCAACCACGTTATTATAGTCTTCGATAATTTTTTCACAGACACAATAATTAAGCATAAAACATGTACCATCAACATTGAAGTTAGAGGGTTTTATTTTTCTCCCTTAAAAAAAATAATTCTTTTGAATTAAAATATCATTTTGGTCTCTGTAATTTTAAGTTTATTCATTTTAGTTCTTGTACTTTTGGTAAATCTTAAATTTAATTCCGTGCTAAATGTCTAATTTGAAAAACTATAAAGTATAAGGATAAAATGGTCTTTTAACTTTTTTTTTTCATTGACTGAATCTTCAAAAAGACCATGGTCCAATCCAAATTTGAACAATGGCATGTCAACGCTCTCAAACTGTGTGGAAACACGTGAGCCATGAGCGATATGACTATTCAATTTATTAACATTTCAACTTTTTTCTTTTATATTAAAATGAGCATAGCTCAACTATCATAAGTATGTATATATTGTCAAATAAAAAAAAAAAAGACTTTTTTTCTTTCTCGGTATGTTTCAAAATGTTGAGATACTTCCTATAAATACAACGATTACAAATATAATATTATGATCCTTTTAATCAATATTATGGCTTTTAATTTTGTTTAGAAACTTATTATTGAAACATTATAGTTTTATTCATCCTCGTTCTTGAAGGAGAATGGACATCTTTTATAGTAATCATTTTAAATGACAAAACTGTTTGAAAACATATAAAAATAATAGCAAAATATCATTATCTGTGATAGACTACTATTCGTGTCCATTATGACACAGATAGATACAAATAGTAGTCTACCGCAGTTTATCATAGATAGACAGTAAAATTTTGCTATATTTATAAATATTAAACAACTATATATATATATATATATATATATATGTCTTCTTTTCAAAACTTATAATTGGAATATTGTTGTTTAATGATTCACGTCTTTTGAAAACAACGATATTTCTTAAGTTTGAAATCTGTTATATATTTATAATAAAACTAAAAAAAGAAAAAAAAAAAACTTCGTATCTTTTTTTCCATTCTCTTAGTTAAATTTATTCAAAAAAATAAAAATAGTAACTGGCTTAGTGGTTGAGATGTTCCCTTTAGAATCAGTGGACTTTAACTCCCTAAGTTTGATCTAGAGGCATTTCCTTTTTATTTTTCTCCTAATTTTCATAAAAATAATAATTTAATCCCTGAATTTTAGTTTGTAACGATTTAGTCTCTGTATTTTTTTTAACAATTTAGTCTCTAAATTTTATTACGTAACAATTTATTTTTTATACTTTAAATTCTGTAATGATTTAATCTTTATCGTGAAAATTAGTATTAAGATTTAATAAGATTTTTTTGCATAAATAAATTAACAAACAGATTAGTGACTCAATATTTTTATATAATACGAAGTCTACATCATAAAATAATAAAACTTGACATCTAATTTTAATAAATTTATCTATATTAAAGACTAAATTGTTACAAATTTGAAAGTATAAGAACTAAATTATTACATATTAAAATTGACATTGACTGAATTATTACTTTAAAAGTTTAGAACCAACAAAATTATTTAACCTATTTTTTCTTTCCTTTTTATTTGTTGTTTTTATTTTGTTTTTATCATCTATGTTTTGATTTTGTTTTCTCTTTGTAATATATATATATTTTAAACTTTTCTATATTTGAAAACAATCATAATAATAATGATAATTATCTGTTATAATTTAATTATAATTATTTAATTTTTAAAGATTCCATTTAGTAGACTTTAGTCTAAGCTCTAATAGATTAGACATAGTTTTGTCCGAAATGTCAAGAAATTCATGAGGTATAACTATACGTAACACATTTTCAAGGGAGCACACAATGACGATTGAAGGAAGAAATGAGAATAATGGTGGAGTCGTGGACAAATATTACTAGAGAGAATTGAAACATATTTTCTATTAAAAGTATGTAATATTGTGTAAAAAAATGTTTCAAATGGAAGCAATAAAGGAAAAAAATCAATTTGGATTATGATTGAAAAGCCAATTGTAAATCACATTAATTAAGAATTTAAATTTTCGAAAAAATAAGAAAAATAATCTTAAGTTCTCTCGATCTCTAAACTACATCTATGGGTCATATAAGCTATCTCTAAGCTCCCTTATATTCTCTTATACAATCTCTTTAGGTCATAGGTGGCTAAAGGTTAGATGTGGGTTTCATCATAGGCCTCCTATCTCTCTAGATTCTTCGTCTCGACCCATCTCAATAAATCTACCCATAAAAGGCACAATTTCAAATAATTTGATATGTGATTGCGTGAATGTTGGTGAAGTGAAGGTTTCACAATCTATTTTCGAGGATGGAGTGAAGATTTGGTTAAGGGGTGGTTGTTTGGTAGCCACCAAGGAGACGTATTCTACGTTTCTAACCACCGCTTCTCTTCTGTTACCTTCATTCTTCAACCTTCTTTTCTCCTCATCATAACCTATACCAAAATTACTTTACAAAGCATCAAGACTTCCTTCTAAACTGCCTAGTGAAGTATTAATATTATATCTAATATATAGACAAACATTCAATATCAAGACGGTTCCATTACTGAATATTATTAAAAACAGACCACCAAACCAATCTATAGATAGATGGTAGAGTTAAACCATCCATGGGCATTGGTATTGTTGACTCCAAGGCTCCAAAGAGAACATTAACAACACATAGTAAATGTGGATTTTTGTAGAGCTCTCAACAGAGAAAAGATTATTGCTAATGCCAATGCCCAAACTTTAGGATTTGTTCGAATGTAGTCAGATTTCCTAATTCTTCCTTCCTTCACACAAGATAATATGGTACCCATGCCTGCATTTCACCAAACCAAAAATTTAAAATGTGAGTTATGTGATGTATTCATACCTCATCCACAACATCAGCACAATTTCGACTGTGTTGCAAAAATAATCCAACTGACATGTTACCATGTCCGTGTGGTGTTTGTGTGTCCCGTGGTTGTTCTACTCAGCTTTTCAGTATTGAGCAAAAGTAAGAGTAGATGGTCATAAAGGAAAATTCAGAATAGTAAACCCAATGGCAACAATGGATTACAATAAAAGAAATTGGAGAATTAAGGACATACGTTGACTTGAATGGTGCACTGGTCGCTCCAACTTGAGTGGCGAATGCAACGTCTTGAAATGGGCCAGCCATCTTTCCACGAGGAAACCATCCTAAGTCCCCACCTTTCTTCCCTGAAGGGCACTCGGAGTATTCGGCTGCTAACTGAGACACCAACCACATTGTTATCAGTTGGAAACATATCTCAGATTGCTATAATGTGTTGAGATCAGTTGGAAACATAACTAAAGAAACCCCTAATTTCCATTCATCAATGAGAATGCTTAGGTTTGGTCAGAAAGTAAGGTACCTTTGTTCGGATAATGTGAAAGTATTAATATTTTTCTTACTTTTAATAAAAGACCAACTTTCATTGTTTAAAATGACAGAATAATACAAGAGCATACGAAAAAATGCCCACAAAAAGAACCACTCTGCCTAAAGAATATGACTTTAATTAAGCAAAATAAGACCCATCAAATAATTACAACATAAACTCGTCATTGAGACCCAAAGGGGACATTAAATCTCAACAAGGGACCAACATCAAAAGGCACCCTCTCAATCCGTCTACAAACTCTACTATTTCTTTCCCTTCAAATATCACACAACAAAGCACACACCTCTACTTTCCATACAATAAATAAAAATAAAACTCCCTTTCCCTTGAAAGAGCATATGGATTAGAAACTCCTTGATCATACACTAAAAGATCTATGATGAGCTATTTGAAGGTCAAACACATCGAAGAAGTGGTCCTAAACCAAACAAGCATAGCCACAACTCCAAAATGAATTCCAAATCTTCTTCCGCCCTCCAACACAAGTTACAATGAAAAAGCCCCACCAAACACGGCAACTTCCTTGTCAGCCTATCCAAAGGGAGTCTTCCATGTTATCCCTTCCCATTACCCACCACAAAGGGGATCAGATCAGAGAAAGAAGGAAGCTCGTTAGAAATTTCTTTCCACTAGTTTCTTTCACTAACTCTCATACAAGTTTAAAAAATAGTCAAAGAATCTTGGGTTATGACCAAATGGAAGACCGTGGCGATCTAAGAGAATGGAAGACTTCACAACCAACCAGATGAGCCCAGCCCTCCACTTCCAAGCATTGAAATTAATCCCTAAGACTGAACACTTCTCTTTGTTGATAATAAAACTGAGATCTTTTCCAACACAATGTAAGGGTACAAACAAAGTTCTTTCTATCCCAGTAAGAAGATAGTGTGAGTTTGCAAATTTCAAATGACAAAATGAACACATCCTTCTCAATATTCGAACTGAAGGATTTCCCTTTAATAAATACTAGTGTATTAGTTGTATGGATTCATGACAATAAGTCAATAACTGCGTTTCCATTATTATTCCGATTATTTTATATACATTGTTTGACATGTCTTTCAATATAAGAAAACCTTATACAACATTCTAATTTTAGAATAAGGTATATAATATTCACAAACGAAGTTTGTATCAAGGGTATATAATATTCACAAACGAAGTTTGTATCAAGGGACGAGGTCATATGTTCAAACTCTTATAGGCTTAGTTCCTCCAACTATCTCTCTTGTTTCTCACTACGTGTGTATTGGATTGTATGTTTTTTCTTCTTTAAGTATTGGATCTTTTTTTTAATGAGAAAACTAACTTTCATCAAGAAAAAATGAATGAACAGACGGGCATACAGATAGGCAAGCCCACAAAAAGGAAGCTAGCTACAAGAAGGAGCTCCAATCAAGTAAAATGAGTTTCATTCACACACGAAAGGGAGTGTTTAACTAACTCAAATCTATCCATTCAAACCTTTGGGTTTATCAGTAATTAAAACCCAGGAAAAAAGAAAAACAAAACAAACAAACTTAACTCAATCACACCTCCACATTCATCTCTATTGTGGATATTAACTAAAATAAAGAAAACAGATCACCTAAACTCTCTGGGATAAGTATCTAGATTCCTGCATTTGTTTGACATGAACATAGTATACCTAAACAACTTAGGATGACCAAAACGATAGGCATGTTTTGACATTCTCCTGAATTCATGATTTTCAAAGATTCCAATGTCTAGGGAATCTCCTCATGACCATTTTGTTTGTCTTTCATTTCTATCGAATGTCCCCGAAGGAACTTGTTTGTCTTTCATTTCGTCATTTTTCTTTATTTCTTCTTTTTCTCATGTCATATTTAAAACAAATCAACAATTTTTTCAACAAAAACAAACAAAAATACCAATGTATTTATTCACTTAGATATAGGTGCAGATAGTTGCCAAAGAATGATGGTTTATCCTCCACCCCTCAATTGTTGAACTCAAAGAATATATAAATTAAATAAACGGGCAGTTGCCTTAAACAACAAAGACTGCTCAAGTAGTAGAAGTTGACCAATAATTGAAAGACAGTAAATGGCTACCAGCGATTAAGCTTATTGAACTTTAACCATATAAGGTAAGGACTTCGTTAAACCATTTGAATACTAAGTTAGTTCCTTGGTTTGTCAACTGCTTTCAATTACAGCTATAATTAAGTCAGCTACATATAGGTTAATATGGAACAATAACAACATTTCTCAATGGTGACAACCTATGTACCTTCTCATTGAAACCCACAAAAGACTTTGCTTAAACACAAACAGACCTCAACCACCTGATATTGTTCATACGCCTAAACACAAGAAAATAAAAGGGATATACATATTCTCTATCTCTCTATCTCTCAATCAAAGTCTTCGAATGTATCCCATAAATGTATTGATAATCTTACATGTACAAGTAATGCACGCTCTGAACGTCAAATTTTAAGAAACAAAATCTATCTTGGGTAGCCAATTTACTAGAGAGGGGTAAAACACTCAGCCCTTGGAATGATATTCAGTTACCTAGAACATAGAGTTCATGGAAAGGATTTCTTTGATTGTTACTTTGTCCCCTGTTCATGAGCATCTAAACTAGCTTACAAAGTACAAAATTTTAATAATTACTTAGTTCTGTAGGCTAAATTAAGAACATTTGTAAGTTTAGAAAACAATTTTAAGATATGAGTATTCTAAGTAACGATCAGCATCAGTAACTTCGAGATCTAATATGCAATTGGGTTACAAAATATCATTTAGATCATTAGTAAATTCATAGTGGTTATCTCCCGAATTTACCAATTCATCACATTTAAAAAAAGGAAACAATTTCTTTTATATATATGTGAGTGTCCGGACAGCTTATGCACATCTAGACTAATCTCACGAGACAACCCTACTAAACCCTACAACATTTAACATTTAGGTGCTAAAAAAGTTCAGGATTTTTGAAAAAAAAGAGGAAATGAATGTAAAAATCCTTCCTCTGAAGTACCAATTCGCCACATTTAACATAGAATATCCACAAAAAAATCACATGGTAAGTGACGTGTATATCAGAGAACTCATCTCTTTCCACTTACGATTGTATCAAACAACCACACTCAACAGCATCTCACTGTTGCCCATCAGTGAGTTAAGCGAAGCTAGAATATCAAGATCTGTAACTAATGATTTAATTCCGCTTTTCTTATACAGAATTGCAAATGGTCACATAATAAACAAAACAAAAAATAATAATAAGAAGAAGAACAAAAAAAAAAAAAAAAAAAAAATCCAACCTTAGCAAACTCTGCTGGAGGAACCTTGTCTCCATTGCTAAGCCAACCGTCCTGCAACTTCTTGTAGGCTTCATTGATTTTACCCTGCTTCTCGGACAGTATATGCCTCGCTAAACAACAAATTGAAGGGAAAAAAAATAAGAATGATGGAGCCAAATCCCTAAACCTACAGAAATTGAGCGTAAACGTAATTTCTAAACCTGTAAATAGGATTGAAGTTAATGAAATAGAAAAGAGAGACAGAAAGAGGGAAAACCTTTGACATAAGTGCAAGTTCCGAGGCCATCAGAAGCAGCTTTTCCGGATTTTCCCTTTCCTTTGGAAGCACTTTCATCGCCTCCAGAACCTGCTTGCTTTGCCTTCCCCTTGCCTTTACCACCCGCCTCCTTTGGCTTTGAGTCTTTCCCCATCTACAAGCTTTAGATTCTCAATTGCACAGAGATTCCAACTGATATCATCGATTGTTAGTCTCTAATAAATATCAAAAAAAAAAAAAAAAAAAAAAAAATTCTTAGCAAAGAGAATTTATACCCTAAAACTGCCCCTTTTTTTTTTTTAATAATCGTGTTTGGGACCAAATGAAAAATGAGTACTTTCTGTAAAAATGAATGAAAAGTGATTTTGTTAGCACTATGTGAATTTTTCCATTCAACTCTGAAAACCATCTGCGCACAGATTAATAAGTATTCTTGATACTCAATACTCACTCCTCGCTCCTCAATACTCAATACTTGGATGCTTGATGCTCTACGCTCTATGTTTTATATTATATGCTCGACAACCTCCTCGCTCCTCAATACTCTATATTGGATCTACACCCTATGCTTTGTATTATATACTCTATGCTATATACTCGCTAATTGATGTTTGATGCTTTACACTTTATGTTGTAAGCTCACTCAATACTCTAATGTATTATGTGTTTGATGCTCGATGCAAAGAAAAAAAAAACGCAGAAAAAAGAAGAAAAAGACATGAAAAAAAAAGAACAAAAGTAAAAAAAGCTGAAGAAGAAATGCAAAAGAAAAAACAATGAAAAACGAATCGATGAAAAAAAGAAAAAGGAAGAAGAAGAAATTTAGAAAAAAAATGAAAAAAAGAAAAATGCTACAAAACAAATAAAATAGAAGGAGAATACATTTAGGGTTAAAGTGATAAATTTACACGGTGATAACAAAAGTCCAAGGTCAAAATTCATTGGTTTTAGAAAAAAGTACCTATTTTTCATTTGAGTCCCTTATTGTAGGTCATCTATGCCATTTATCCATTTTCAAGGGCTAATGAATGAAATTTAGCCCACGATTTGAAATCGAATGATATTTGACTTTCTGCTGACATAAGCATGCTATGAAATTACCGATTCAACCCATGAATGGAGTGAGAGCAAACTTAATCTCGCTTCTCGACCTCGTTTCTCACTTTTCACTTCTTGCTCCTTCATTTCGCTTTTTCAATTTTCTCCCTCAGCAACGTTTTTTGCTTGATTCCTAATCCTTCCTCTCGCTTCTTGATTTTCAGTCTCGCTCTTAAGGTAGAAGAAGAGGGAAGAAGAAAAAACGTGAAGAAAGAAAGAAAAGAAGAAAAATGCAGGAAAAAAAATGAAGAAAAAGAAGAAGAACAGGAAAAAAAAAAGAAAAAGAAAAACACAGACAAGAGGAGGACGAGGTAGAAGAGAAACACAGAGAAAAAGAAAAGAAGAAAAACGCAAGAAAAAAAGAAAGAATAAGAGAAACAGAAAAAAGAAAAATCCCATAAAAAAGGAACAAAAGAAGAAAGAAGAAGGAAGTAGATCGTTTATGGTTAAAGTGATAAATTCAAGTGATGTTGATATAAGCAAAAGGTCAAAACTCGTTGGTTTTCAAACTTGAAGTTAGTCTTCATTCTATGCAATTTATGTAAACTCACGGTTGAAGTTTTTTAAAACACATCAACAGAAGGTCTAAATTGATTAGTTTATTATTTTAATTGATTTATTACTAATTTGCCATTTTGAAATTTTCAAGTTTGAAGGCAATAGTTCAAACGGGTTAAAGGCACACGCTCACGCACACACAAAAATTTATTGGCTTGATGCTTGGGGGTGGGCCGAGGTTCAGAAGTTTTAGAAGGATTTAATCAGGTGTTTAATTATCAAAGTGTGGATGCTTCTTGTTACCCTTGATTTGTTGGCAAAGAAAAGGATTACCCATTTAATGGTATTTTGTCTGCTTTGTTGGCCTATTGTCCTTCGTATATTTGGAGAAGTTTGTTGTGGAGGATGGATTGTATTGGGACTCAGATAGCCACCAGGGATAATATTATATATACCCAAGTTTGTTATGGGAGAGGGATTGTACAATATCATATATACTATAGTTCAAGGGGAGCGGTAAAGTGGTGACTACCAATAGGGATTCCTATTCCTTTTGCATTGGCACTCAATCTCTTTCTCTCTCTTTCTTCTCTTTCGATAAAAGATTCTCACCGGTTGGTTCCTTACCAAGAATCATAGCTAGAAAGAACTATGAGAGGAGATTCCCTTAATCATACTTAACCTCCGTAAAATTACATCATGTGATTAATCTGTAACTTAAGTTTTTCTGTATTTTTCTATATAAACAAAAATAAAGCAAATGCCATCAGCTTCCGTCAGAGATTCAAAGCCAAACACATGTTTGGGCACTTGGAATAAAATTCTCAGGATTATAAAACGAACCCTTGAGTTTGGAATAGTTTTATTTTTTTTTATTTTTTAAACGAATGCTGTGGATTAATTTTTTTTTTTCATCTTATACCTCATATTAGTGATTGTTGGTGATTGTAGACATCAACCACTGACCGGTCGCCCGTGGCCATTAGGAGTGTGCGATCGTTAACGACTGAACATTTGTCTGTCAACAATCGATCGTCGATCGTTGATGGTCGACGGCCGACCGTTTTGATCGTCAATGACCAACTACTACGGCGTTCAGTGACTGGCCGCCCTTGACTGACCACAACCCATGGCAGGTTGCTTGTAATCATCAGCAACAGCCATTGTTCGATCGACTGTGCTCGTTGGTCGTAGCAACTTTTTCTCTCTCTCATTTCTCCTTCCTCCATTTCATTTTCTTCCCTCTTCTTCTCTTGGATTTCTCATTTCTTTCTCCTTCTTTATTTTCACAAAAATAAAAAATAAAACACAAAGTCTCTTATTTAAGAAGCTGCAACACTGAAGTGTTATGTCCATTGTGCCAGTCATAGTCGTTGAATGTTCTTCGTCACTGGCCGCCCAATATTGGTCACTGGTGATTAGTTTTTTCCCATGTTTCTTCCTTTCTCTCATTCTTCTTCATTTTCATACAAAAAGAAGATGAAACTAACGAATGGACTAAAAGTGTTATTAAATGTAAACCTCAAGAGTAAAATTCATTTCATGCCAACGAAAAAAAAAAAAAAGATAAATTAAGAATTTAAAGCAATCAAAATTTGTTATAAATGCGTTAGCAAACTAAATTTCAATTTTTGCTAAGTTATCAAAAGCTAAATTTGTTATAAAAAAAATGATAGTTAGAAATTTAAAGCAAAACTAAATTTATTATAAAACTAAATTTCAAAGCTTTGTTACTTTGTTACCAAAAACTAAATTTGTTATAAAAAAATAACTAAATCATTGTCACTCCTACATTATTCTCATGAAAATTATTAAAGCAAAAAAATTAATTTGGGATTAAAAAAAAACATGGCTAATAACAATTTCATTTTAAAGTGAATAAATTAAACTTATATTCAACATTACCATAAAAATTGACTTTATGATACAGGAGAGGATATACAATTTACAAAACAACTACCAAAAATATGAAAAAAAAATACAAATTTAAAGACAACCTTTCCAAAGCCTTCCCACCAATCATAATCATTTGTGATTTCAAGCTTCAAAATTTCCTCAAATAAATCCTAAACATTAAGGATTGTTTGGAAGACTAAAGTGTAATTAAAATTACTAGGAATCAGATGAGTGTTGGAATGCGTGAGATATCGAAGGCGTAACGAAAACGAGACTGAAAACAATGGGAAAGATGGTTTGATTAAAAATTGTCGAAATGACTTTAACATTACAAATTCGACAAAAAACGCTCTATTCAAATATAGATTTTAAATTATATTATAATCTAAACTTATTCTATCAGGGCTACCATCCCTAAATTTGAGACTTTGATTTTCAACCAAAGGATCCCAAGAATCTCCGAAATGTGAAGCCTATCACAAATGCATGCCACATGTGAATCCCACGTGTGCATAATTTTCAAATCTTTTATCCACTTCTTCTCCAATGGCCTACTCGAAGCTTGAAACCCCCCGAAAATGGCGACTCCAATCCCAACTCCCATGGCCATGGCCTTAGCTTCTTCATCCTCTAATTTCCTTTCCCTTCCGCGCACTCCAAAGCGTCCGCTGCTTCCTTACAAGCCACGCCTCTCTGTAACTTCCCTCGCCTCTCCAGATTTAGACCCATCGTTGCCCTCAAACGTTCACACCTTCTGGCAATGGCTTCGCCAAGAAGGTCTCGTCTCCTCCAAGACTCACGTGAAGCCTGCAATTTTCTCCGAAGGCCTCGGACTCGCCACCACCAAGAACCTATCAAAGAACGAGGTCGTTTTGGAGGTTCCCAAACGATTCTGGATAAATCCCGACGCCGTTGCTGATTCTGAGATTGGTAATGCTTGCAGTGGATTGAAACCATGGATTTCTGTTGCTTTGTTTCTGATTAGAGAAAATCTCAAGGACGACTCGCGTTGGCGACACTACCTCGATATTCTCCCCCGGGAAACGGATTCCACTGTGTTTTGGTGGGTTAATCTGCTCTGCTCCTTCTCGTAACGTTTTTTTTTTTTTTTTTTTTTTTTTTTTTTTTTTTTTTT